>CAUYQG010288324.1:0-10021 GCA_963574415.1 Tarsius wallacei | reverse complement strand
CGGAGCCCAGCAGGTCGAGGCTGCGGTGGCCAGGAGCGGCCACCGCACTCCAGTCTGGGTGACAGAGTGAGACTCCAACTAAAAAAAAAAAAAAAAAAAAGAGAAGATAAATTTGTAATTATTGATCTGGGAACACAATCTGTCCCCTTAACAATAAAAGTTTTTCATAGAGTCTTTAGAAATTTCTCTTAATTTTCTGTTTTCCTTCCCTTCAAAATTGCTCTTTTAAGTTCCATAATTGTGTTGAAGTCAATCATTTAAGTTCAGGTAGAACTTTTTATACTGAATTGGGAGTTCTCAAATAATAAGCTATCCTCATATAAAGTTAAATTCTTTCATTTTATTCCCAGACCAACAAAAATTTACATGCTGGACTGTTCCATACTGGAATGCAAATAAGAACCTAGTTTATCTTTTACCAGTGAGCTTAATTCACTTATTTCCAGGATTCTCATAATTCAGTATTATTCTAACATGTATTACTATTTCAGTGCTTCTCTCTTATGTAAATTATAGTATGACACTTCTATTTAATATGTATTAATATATTCACTCTTAGGCGCCTAGGTTATCAAGAAGTCACGTTTCCATCAGAAATGTTTGTTTTTATTAACAAAATTTAGGGCCAGGCATGGTGGCTCATGCCTATAATCTCAGCACTTTGGGAGGCTGAGGTGAGGGGACTGCCTGAATTCGAAACCAGCCTGAGCAACTTAGCGAGACTTCATCTCTACAATAAAAAAAAAAAAAAAAAATTAGCCAGGCATGGTGGCATGTGCCTGTAGTTCCAGTTACTTGGAAGGTTGCGGCAGAAGGATTGACTGAGCCCAGCATGTCAAGGCTGCAGTGACTGTGAGTATGCCACTGCACTCCAGCCTCGGTGACAGAGTGAGACTCCAACTCAAAAATAAGTAAATAAAATAAAATTTAGAGGGTTCTTTGAGTATTTGTTTGCTTGAAGACCCAGATTTGAAGTTTAAATTTAGTTTCCTTTTTTTCTGTTATTCTTGCTGTTTTAAGAAAATTGCCAACACCTCTTGTCAACAAGGGTGCCTGAACGAAGCATATTTGTTTACCTAATCCTTGACTGTACCCCACAATATCATAATAAAAAATACTGGTTAAAAAAATAATAATAATAATAAGCTTACCTGATCTTAAACTAGGCAAAGTGGGGACCAAAGGGAGGTCCAAACTTTACCTGCATGAGAACTACTTGTATACCTAATCCTGACTTGTACCCCACATCTTAAAGTATATATAAAATTTAAAAAATAAAAAATAATAAAAAAATAAAAGAAAAGAAAATTGCCAAATTATTAATCTTCTTTATGAATCCTCTTCTTTTTAAAAATGAAACATGTTTGTTTCCTTACATTAATTTTGTACAGATAGCTTCTATCTATGGCAATTTATATTGGTTTTCTATCTATGGAAGTAACATCAAATTTTCTTTCCAGATACATTTCAGTGGGAGTAACTCAATTTAAAGGAGGGAAAAAACTGAAATAATCTACAGGTGAAACACAAATGAGGTAAACTATTCTGAAAGTGATTCATCAAGAGCTAGAGATTGGGAAATGTCACCCCACGCAGTTTCCTCATTCTTGAGAGTCAAGTGAGTATGCTTCCAGTGGGGAGGTCTGTCAGCCTCTGCAGACCTTTGACAGAGTTTGCTAATGTGACATACCAGCATCACATGATAATGAGATGCTGCCATATCTTGTGAGGGTCACACACCAGAGTGTACTACAAAAACAAGGGTCAAAAACTCAAGCCAAAGCAAATGGAAACTTAAAACAAAAAAATCCTTTATGAAGCAAGATATATTCTTAGTGTTGAGCTCTTCCCAACCAAAAAAAAAAAAAATTAAAAGGAGGCACTCAGCCAGTGGCTGTACTTACCAAATATCATTGCCATCTAAACACCCAACATTTGTTATTCCAACTGCAGTGTAGAGACATGTCACAGCCGCTTGGGGAAAATGTACGATTTCTGCCTTCAAACCCAGGCAGGAAGCCACACAACTGTCCAAGACAAGCCCATGAGGAACACTGTTCAGAAGAAAATGGCTGTGCCTTTTCACCAAAATTAGTTTACAACATATTCCAGAAACATCACCCCAGTACTGCCTACAAACCAAAGACAAAAAAGCAATGCATTATGTAGCATAACCCTTGAAACAGGGAGAGGAGGCACATTCTGTGGGAATATTATTTTTGGACTCTGCATCAGTTTGTTCCACTTTAGCTTCTGTGGCCTCTGGGACAGGAGCAGCGACTGTTCTGGCACTTTCTGCCTCTGCTGCCAGTGTCTCTACCTCACTTCCAGCCTCAGTGGACCCCTTCTCAGATGATCTTCCACAGGGCGTCCTTTCTCCTGGTGACTGTTCAGTTTGGGGGTTCACTGAGGTCCTCTGTTGTGTCCACCGGGAGTCCTCCTTGGCAAGCACCTCTCCCTTCTCTGTAGCAGGTGCTCCTTCCCCATCCACAGCCCTCACTGTCGCGGTAATCACATTGGCTAAGACTTCTGCAGCCACCTCCTCCAGTGTCTCCTCCTTAGCATCACCTCCGACATTATCATCTTCCATTTCCGGATTAACAGTTTCATTGGTGTAAGGGCCCTCAGCCTTGAGGCATTTTTCCAGAATCTTCACTATATGTGTGTTGTTCAAAACACTCTTAGCCACACGGAGACATGTTTTCTTGAACTGTTCAGCAGCCAACCAGCGGTTGTGATTGTGGTCGAGTGCGGGTGCCGCTGGAGGAGCTGGTGCCACGCAGGGATCAGCATGCTTCAGGCTAGGCAGTAGGCCGCCTCCATCTTCTTGAAGAAGTGCTCCTGGCCAATCCCTTTGAAAGGATCCGGTTTTGGTTTTGTGCTTTCCTTCTCCATCAATTCCTGACGCCGCTTCTCACGTTTCTTATTCATGTTTACAATGTATTCCTGCAGGAACTGCACCGTCTTGTCAGGTAGCTTGTTACTTACTTGCAAACCACTGAGTCTCCTCGTGAAATTTGCTTTGCAGATGCGTCTGGACCCTTTCGTCTTCAAAGCTGCAGAACTTACACGCAGAACACGCAAACTGAATCCTGTCGGCTGCTCGGTCCCGCATCCTGTGTCTCCTCCTTTGCTTTTCCCTTCTCTTCTTCACTTCCTTGTCCTCAACGTCCTTCTCTCCTCTCCACCTCCCGAGTCGCCAAATTCCTCCTCACCCCTGAAATCTTCGTCTCCCGGCCGGAAGTCACCAGCTCCATCATCGTTTTTTGGAAAAGTGTCCTTCGCTGTCAGCCCGGGCCAGTTTGGCATCCTTCTCCTCATACATCTGGAACTGCTTCGGTTTCCTGCCCACACCATCTGGTTCGAAGTGGTCAAACCATCTCCTCCTGGGCCAGTCCCAATCCCGACTCCACATCCGAGTCTGTGACCGGCCACATCCATAAGGCAGAGCGCTGTCATAACCGCCTGCCCCTGCATGCCCATCACACCGTAGTCAGGAGCCAAGGACTGGGAGGAGAGGGGCAGGGGTGGCCTGCTGGAGGAGGGTCCTCCTAGGCCTTGTCCACCCACATAGCTCAGCTCATTCTAGGGAGCGGACAGGGAATCGGAGGAGGCTGAGTGTGGCACGGAGGATAGCAAGAAAGTGCGGGGATTGTTGCGGTCCTGGAAGCGGGTCTGGCCCTGTCCCAGCATGAAACCATAGAAGGAGCCTGGCATCAAGGGAGGGAGCCACTGCATTGCCACCACAAGCTGTCATTGCCGTCGAACCCTAGTCAAAGTCATAGTGGTAACTGTAGCTGGGGCAGTAGGGGTTGTGCTTAGGCAGACAAGGCCTGAAGTCATAGGACTCGAATGACTGGAAGCGAAAGGAGCTGTCCCAGTTCTGCAAGCCCTTCTCACCACCGCCGCTTCCGCCGCTGCCTCCTTCCTTGGACATCATGTCCAAATGCTGGTTGATCTTGGCAATGAGGGAGTCAGAATTGTCAGTGCACAATTCTGGGTTATAAGAGGTCACGAGCAGGGAAGGGCCTCCAGTTGCCAGGCCATCATGGCTGACCTTGGCAGCCTCCCATGAGGTTGGGGCGTAGCTGTAGGTCAACGCTGGTGTTCTGGGTACGGCAATAATTGTAGTTTTCAAAACCTTGCCAGCTGGCCATGCCAGTTCCATTTGCACCCGGGTTATTGGCAGGTCCAGCGCTCCATGCCCCATAGCTTCTGCAGCTCCATGTCTTGAATTGTCTTCATAGATTAACTTAGGTTCTGGAGGTGAGATTTAGGGGATCTATAGCCCTCTGTGATGCTGTCAAGAAGAATCCAGTACTAGTGAGTCCATCACAAATGCCATATGTGGTCTCATCTCCACTTTTTCACTTGGACTTGAAACTCTCACCAAAAGCATCCTTCTGTCTCTTCACCAATTCCGATTTTTTCCATCCTTTAAAACTCCATTCAAAATTATCATCTCCATCATGAAATTTACCTAGACAGACTTGAGACCTTCATTTGTTTCCTCACTTCTCTGTAACATGGCACTTTAATGTAGACTACACAAGTCAGTACTTGAATGTTGTCTTCCTGTAATAACTATATTATGAGGACAGAGGACAAGAAGATGTCTTAATCCCCTTTTTAGTGCTTTCAAAGTTTTACATAGTGTTGTGCATATATTAGACTCTCAATAAATTCTTGATAAATTATGATACAAGAAAGAGATGTAAGAATCCGAGGGAAAAGAGATGAAATTCATATCCAAGCACTACAGTATGTCCAAAATCATATTAAAACCATTATTTATTATGCATGCCATTTGAAGGAATTGGTATAAATAAAAATAGGGCTTTATTAGTTATTCCTAAAGCCACCTGAGTTTGTACCTTATGTATCCTTGGGATTTTATCTTTCTGGATTCATATTGTGGGCCTTTTTGCCGTTTACCAGAAAACAGATTCTGAGGGAGATTGAGTGCTCCTGTATTTTTGGCTGGGGATAAACCAGGAAGGTGAGAGTGAGAAAAAGGGAGTAGTGACAGGAAAGCCATGCACAAGCAGGCCCCCATGAGCCACGGGCAGTCAGAACATAAGAGAGAGGAAGGAGAGTGATTGATCTGCCACACTCCGTCCGTCTCCTGTTTCTACTGGCCAAAGTTCATCCCAAGTGTAGTTAACACCCCAGCTTTCTGCATTGCATCATCCAGATCCTTTGGCAATCATTTGGGAAGCCAGATACCATGCTCTTTGGTGTGGTGTTTCATCATCCAAGCCCCAGCATGATGAAAGAAGCCAGAAACTCCAAATGCCTGAATGGTACAGCAGCAGCCAAGAAAAGCCAACATCCTAGACAAGCAACAGTCAGCCCCAGGCAACAGAATCATGCAGGTCCCAAAGCAATGTTAGTCATGCTCCTGGCTGAGACAGCAGCCAGTCCTGTGGAGCAGAGGGAATCTGAGGAAGTGTCTATGAAATACATATGCCTGTCATAAGGTTCAGAGAATGTGAAGACCATCTCCCATTTTCTCTGAGAATTACTTCCCTGAATTCTCAAAAGCAGCATGATATGTTAATTGCAGTAATCAAATGGAACAGCCCAGCTCTTACTCTGCCTACCTATAACAAGAATATTTGCTCACAGCTGCGCACAATGGCCCATGCCTATAATCCCAGCATTTTGGAAGACTGAGGCAGGAAGATCACTTGACACCAGGAGTTCAAAACCCTCCTGTACAACATAGCAAGATCCTCATCACAATAAAAAATTTTTTTTAATTAGCTAGGCAGGATGCCATGTTCCTTAGGAGGTTGAGATGGGAGGTTGAGATGGGAGGATCACTTGAGCCCAGGAGTTTGAGGCTGCAGTGAGCCATGATTGTGCTATTGCACTCCAGCCAGGGCAACAGAGCAAGACCCTGCCTCTAAAAAAAAAAAATGAGAGAGAGAGAACAAGAAAGGGAGGTAGGGAGGGAAGAAGAATATTTGCTCATTTGCTCACTTAATGGAATTATAGTAGCTCTGAAACAAAGAGGAATCTCTGCTCTCTGCTCCTACTGTTTAGCAGACAGCTGCCTCTCTCGTGCAGTACCAGCCAAGTCCCGAGAAGGAGAAGGTCAGAGTGAACGGATCTGGCTGTATTGGGCACCTAGTCACCAGGGCTGCTTTTTTTTTTTTTCTAAACCATGATTTATTGAGAGTGCAGAAAAGCTCCCAGAGTGGGAGGGGATCCAAGGGGGTGGTCTGGGGCTTTTAACTCTGGCAAGTAGATATTGCTGCTATCAGTGACCTCAACTACATCGACCTCAACTACACTGAGTACAACTACCACCCTTCATTGACCTCAATGACATGGTCCACATGTTCCAGTATAACTCCACCCACAGCAAGTTCCATGGCACCATCAAGCTGAGAACAGAAAACTTGTTATCAGGAAATCTCATCACCATCTTCCAGGAGCAAGGTCCCACCAAAATCAAACGGAGCAACACCTGCACTGATTATGTAGTGGGGTCCACTACTGCCTTAGAGAGTTCTGGGGCTCAATTACAGGGGAGAGCCAAAAGTGTCATCATCTCTATTTACCTTTTCTGCTGACACGGAGTTTGTGATGGGCATGAACCACAAGAAATACCAGAACAATCTCACAATTGTCAACCATGCTTCCTGTCCCACCAACTGCTTAGCTCCCCAGCCAATGTCATCTACAACAACTTTGGCATCATGGGAGGGATTCATGACCACCATTCACACCATCACTGCCACCAGAAGATTATGGATAGCTCCTCTGGGAAGTTGTGACATCGCAAAGGCCACGGGGCCCTCCAGAACATCATCCCTGTATCCACCGGTACTGCCAAGGCTGTAGGCAAGGTCATCCCTGAGCTGAACAGGAAGCTCACAGGCATGGCCTTTCATGTTCCCAACATCAGTGTGTCTGTCGTGGACCTGATCTGCCATCTAGAGAAACCCACCAAATACGATGACATCGATAAGGTGATGAAGTAGGCATCTGAGGGCCCCCTCAAGGGTATCTTGGGCTACACGAAGTCCAGATTGTGTCCTCTGACTTTTCTGACTTTAACAGTGACACCCACTCTTCCACCTTCGATGCCAGGGCTGGCATTGCCCTCAATGACCACTTTGACAAGCTCATCTCTTGGTATGACAATGAATTTGGCTATGGCAACAGGGTGGTGGACCTCATGATCCACATGGCCTCTAAGGAGTAAGAGCCCCTGGACCACCAACTCCAGGAAGAGCACTAGAGGAAGAGAGAGGTCCTTAGCTGCTGCGAAGTCCCTGACACACTCGGTCCCTGACTACACTGAGAATCTCCCTTCCTCACAGTGCCCATGCCAGACTCCCTGAAAAATTGGAGGAGGGGGGTAGGGAGTCCCACCTCATCAATAAAGTCCCATGTACTCACCAAAAAAGGGGGAGCATCCCTTCTATTCCTCTACCTTATGTAAGGGTAAACAGTGAGAAACAGCATCTCTATGTAAGACATAATATATAAATAATCTGAGGCTGCAGAAGATTAAAGCAAGACCACACACAAAAACCAACTCTAAACAGATCAAAGATCTCAATGTAAAACCTCAAATTATAAGAACCTTAGAAAATGCAGGAGACACCCTTACGGAAATTGGAAGTGGCAACCAATTCCTGATCAAAACCCCAAGTGCCCATGCCATAAGAGATAAGATAGACAAATGGGACCTCATCAAATTGACAATCTTCTGCAAAGCCAAAGAAACCATTGAGAGAGTTGGGAGACAGCTCACAGACTGGGAAAAAATATTTGCCAACTGTATATCTGACAAAGGCCAGGATCTACAAGGAACTCAAATGTGCTGAAAATAAAAAAACCAAACAGCCTTATTGCAAAGTGGGCAAAAGACATGAATAAACAATTCTCAAAAGAAGACATATGAGCAGCTAATAGATACATGAAAAAAATGCTCAGCCTCATTAGTCATCAAAGAAATGCAAATTAAAACCACACTGAGATACCACCTATCTCCAGTCAGGATGGCCATCATCAATAACTTAAAAAACAATAGATGCTGGAGAGGATGCAGGGAAAAGGGAACACTTCTACATTGTTGGTGGGAGTGTAAACTAGTACAGCTTCTGTGGAAAACAGTGTGGCGATTGCTAAAAGATCCAAAAATTACCTTCTCATATGGCCCTGCAATCCCCCTACTGGGAATAATATCAGGAGGAACTCAAATCACTCTTTAAAAAAGATACCTGCACATGCCTGTTTACTGCAGCATTATTTACAATAGCAGAAACATGAAACCAACCATGCTGCCCATCAAAAGAGGACTGAATTTTTAAAATGTGGTACATATACATGATGGAATATTACGCAGCCACAGGACAAAATTATGAACTTCACAGCAACTTGGATGGACTTAGAGGCCATAATACTGAGTAATCTATCACAGAAACAAAGAACCATTATCATGTTCTCACTCATAAGCGGACCTTGAACTGTTGTAATACTATAAGAAAGGGATTGATAGTAGTGGGAAACTGCCAGGGGAGGGGGAGCACAACTCATCAACAAGGGTACCTGCATAATGAACATTTGTATACTGAACCCTGAATTGTGTCCCACATATTTAAAATTAAAAATTAAAAAGATAGTAATCTATGGCTTAAGTTAAAACTTATTCCATGGCAAGTGTATAAATTTATCAGCGGATTCAAACATGCAGCTTCCACTAGAAAGTGGGCTATTGGCAAATCGCTCCTTACAAGAGAGAACAGTAACATTTCAACCTTAAGAGAGAACAACACATTTCAGTTTCTCCAAGCAATGACAACCTTCCACTGTAGGCCCAGCCCCTTGTGGAATGGAATAAACCTACTCTAGTTCCATCCAGGGAACCAGGTAATATTTGCAGAGCCTGGGGCATGAGAATAAATACAGGCCACATGCCAGGCATGGTGGCTCACACCTGTAATCCTAGCACTTTGGGAGGCTGAGGTGAGAGAATTGCCTGAGCCCAAGAGTTTAAGACCAGCCTGGACATGGTGAGACCTCGACTCTACAAAATATAAAAAAATTAGCCAGGCATGGTGGTGTGCACTGGTAGTTTCAGTTACTTGAAAGCCTGAGGCCAATGGATTGCCTGAGCCCAGTAAGTTGAGGTTGCAGTGGCCGTGATCATGCCACTGCACTCCAGCCTGGGCAACAAAGTGAGACTACAACTAAAAAAAAGTAAAAATAAAAAAATAGAGGGCCCAGGCCACAGGCTGCCCCCACCTTCTCTTTCCACCTTCTGCTTAGACACACATCAAGAGGGGGCTCTGGAGCATTCGTGTGGACACTACAGCCCATTCATCTAAGGAGCACACCACAGAGCAGTGCACCTTAGGGGACAGAGGTATGTGGAAGGGCTACTGCAGGCTCTGATGTGTGTTCCAGGCTGTTTGGGCAAGGAATTCAGGAGTTCAGAAAGCCAGAGCAGGCTCTGCAGATGCCGCTCCCGTCAGCCATGGTGAACTCCACCGTATTCTTCGACATCATCGTCAATGGTGAGCCCTTGGGCCACATCTTCTTCGAGCAGTTTGCAGACAAAGTTCCAAAGACAGCAGAAAACTTTCGTGCTCTGAGCACTGAAGAGAAAGGATTTGGTTACAAGGATTCCTGCTTTCACAGAATTATTCCAGGGTTTATGTGCCAGAGTGGTGAATTTACACGCTATAACAGCACTGGTGGTAAGTCCATCTATGGGGAGACGTTTGATGATGGGAACTTCATCTTGAAGCATACTGATCCTGGCATCTTGTCCATGGCAAATACTGGACCCAACATAAATGGTTCCCAGTTTTTCATCTGCACTACTAAGACTAAATGGTTGGATGGCAAGCATGTGGTTTTTGGCAAGGTGAAAGAGAGCATGAATGTCATGCAAGCCATGAAGGACTTTGGGTCTAAGAATGGCAAGACCAGCAAGAAGATCACCATTGCTGACTGTGGACAACTCTAATAAATTTGACTTGTTTTATCTTAAACTACC
>CAUYQG010288320.1:0-13340 GCA_963574415.1 Tarsius wallacei | reverse complement strand
CAGGAGTAGCCAATCTCATATCAGAGAAAACCAATGTTAATAACTATGAAAAAAGACAAGGTTATTATACAATGATAAAAAGGATCATTACAACAAGGAGATATAACAATTTAAAATATATATGCACCCAATATCAGAGCTCCAAGTTTTATAAAACAAATTCTACTGACCTAAGAAAAGAGATAGACAGCAATACAATAGTAATGGAAGGCTTCAACACTCCACTGAAAGCAATAAAGAGATCATCAAGGCAAAAAGTCAACAAGGAAGCACTGGTGTTAAACTGGACCATAGAGCAAATAGACCTAACAGCTACATAACATTCTATTCCAGAACTATAGAATATATGTATTTTTTTCATTAGCACAAGGAATTCTTCAAGATAGACCATATAATAGGCCAAAAATCAAGTCTCAATAAATTTTTAAAAAATTGAAATTATAACAAACACCTTCTCAGACCACAGTGAAATAAAGCTAGAAATCAACTCTAAAAACTTTCAAACTCAAATAAATACATAGAAATTAAACAATCTGGAGAAAGTGCCACACGATTCACAATAGCAAAAGCATGGGACCAACCCTGTTGCCCATCAAAAGTGGACTAGATGAGGAAAATATGGTACATATACACAATGGAGTATCATGCAGTCATAAAGAAGAACAAAATCATGACCTTTGCAGCAACTTGGATGCAGTTGGAGACCATCATACTAAGTAAACTATCACAGAAACAAAGAACTGACTATCACACGCACTCACTCATAAGTGGGCCCTGAACAGTAGTCACATTAGCACAAGGTTGGGATTGGTGGTAGCTGGGCACTGCTAGGAGAGGGAGGGAGGGAAGAAGGTGAGGGGTACATGACAACACAGTGTGAGGGCCACCTGAAAGCCCAACTTCACAGGCATGTAGCTTACTTATGTAGTAAATCCTCACTTCTACCCCACAACTCTGTAATAAATAAATAAATAATTTTAAAAAGCAAAGGGTTTTACATATGCACTATCATGGTATAAAATACAGTCACGGCATTGTCAATGGAGAAGGTGGCCACTTGACATAAATACACAGACATGCCACACACACAAAAATCTACTCCTGAATGATCTTTTGGTCACCAATGGAATCAAGATGCCAATTTGAAAACTCCTTTTAAAAAAAGACAACAATGACACAAGCTATCAAAACCTCTGGGAACAAGCCAAAGGAACATTTATAGCACTAAAGGCCTACATTAAAAAGACTGAAAGATGTTATATTGACAACCTAACATCACACTTCAAGGAGCTAGAAAAACACAAATAAATCAAACCCAAAGCTAAAAGAAACAAAGAAGTAGTGAAGATCAGAGAATTAACAAAACTGAAACAACAACAACAAAAACAGAGGATCAATGAAGCGGAGTTGATTCTTTATAAAGATAAACAAAATTGGTAAATCACTACCTAGATTAATTAAGAAATGAAGAGAGAAGATGCAAATTAACTCAATCAGAAACGAAAATGGAAACATTACAAATGATACCACAGAAATACAAAACATTGTCCAAAATTATCATGATCACCTCTATGCAAACAAACTAGACAATCTAAAGGGAATGGATAAATTACTAGAAACATACAACTTCCCAGCTCTGAATCGGAAAGAAATAGAAACCTTAAATGGATCAATAATGAGTAGTGAGATTTAATCAGTAATTAAATTTTCCCAACAACAACAACAAAGTCCAGGACCTGATGGAGTTACAGTTGAATTCTATCAGACTTTCAGAGAACTGGTACCAATTTTACTGAAACTATTTCATAAGATTAAAAAGGAGAGAACTCTTCATAACTTGTTCTATGAAGCCAGTATCACCCTAATACCAAAGCTAGGAAAAGACACAACAACAAAAAACTATAGACCAATATCCCTGATGAACATACATGCAAAAATCTTCAGCAAAATACTAGCAAATCAAATTCAATTAACATAAAAAATAATAGTAATTCACCATGATCAAGTGGGTTTTATCCCAGGGAGGCAAGAATGGTTCAACTTACACTAGTCAATAAACATGATCCACCACATGAGCAGAACTTAAAACAAAAATTATATGATCATTCCAATAGATGCAGAAAAGTATTTGATATAACACAGCATCACTTCATTAAATAAAGGGTATCCCAATTAGAAAAGAAGAAATCAAACTACCTCTGCATGCTGATGATATCATCTTACATCTACAGAATCCTAAAGACTCCTCCAAAAGAATATTGGACTTGTTCAATGAATTCAATAAAGGCTCAGGATACAAAATTGACACACACTGGTAGCACTGCCATACACCAATAGTGGCCAAGCTAAGAATTAAATCAAGAACTCAAATACCATTTACAATTGCTGCCAAAAAGCTAAAACATCTAGGAATAGGAATATACTTAACCAAGAAGATGAAAGATCTCTTCAAGGAGAACTACCAAACAATGATGAAAGATATTGCAGAGGACACAAACAAATGTAGAAACATCCCATGCTTATGGATTGGAATAATCAACATCATTAAAATGCCATATTAGTCAAAGTAATTTACAGATTTAATGCAATCCCTATCAAACTATGTCATTTTTCACAGAATTAGAAAAAAATTCTAAAATTCATATGGAACCGAAAAAGAGCCAGAATAGACTAAACAATCCTAAGTAAAAAAGACAAAGCTGAAGGTATCCCATTGCCTGACTTCAAATTATACTATAAAACTGTAGTAACCAAAATTACATGGTACTGGTACAAGAGCTGACACATGGACCAGGGGTACAGAATAGAGAATCCAGAAATAAACCCAAATACTTACAACCAACTGATCTTTAACAAAGTCGAGAAAAATACACTGGGGAAAGAACATCGTATTTAGTAAATGGTGCTGGGAAAATTGGATAGCTACATGTGGAAAAATGAAACTTGATCCCTGTCTCTCCCCATATACAAAAATTAATTCAAGATGAATTAAAGACTTAAACGTCAGACCTGAAACCATAAAAATCGTAGAAGAAAACCTAGGGAAAATTTTTTTGGACCTTGGCCTAGGCAAAGAATTTATGGCTAAGATTCCAAAAGCAAATGCAACAAAAACAGAAATAAATAAATGGAACTTAACCTAAAAGACTTCTGCAGAGAAAACGAAATAATCAACAA
Organism: Tarsius wallacei; assembly: GCA_963574415.1. NCBI lineage: Eukaryota > Metazoa > Chordata > Mammalia > Primates > Tarsiidae > Tarsius > Tarsius wallacei. Next base: position 10,163 of record CAUYQG010288320.1, on the reverse strand, counting down.
AGTACATAGGCAGCTTACAGAATGAAAGAAGATATTCACAAACTATATATCTGACAAAGAATTAAATTTCAAACTAAAAAAATACAAAAGATCAATGAAACAAAAAGCTGGTTATTTGAAAAAATAAAATTGATACAAATCAGCAAGAAAAAAGTAAGTAGCCCCATTAAAAAGTGATCAAATGACATGAACAAATGGCCAATAAACATAAGAAATAATGCTCAAGATCACTAATGATAAGGGAAATGAAAATTATCGGGTGCCACAATGAGGTACCACTTTACATCAGTCAGAATGGCAATTATGAAAAACAGAAATAGATGTTGGTACAAATGAAGTGAAAAGAAAACACTTAGACAATTTGCAGGTAGTGTAAACTAGTACACCCTCAATCGGAATTGGTATTTCAAAAAACTAAAAGTAGATCTACCATTTGATCCAGTAATCCCTCTACTTAGTATTTATTCAAAGGAACAGTGGTCATTATACAATGCAAAAAAGACATCAGCATTCATGTATTCATTACAGCATAATTCACAATCACAATTGCAAAGATGTAGAATCAATCTAAAGGCTCATCCACTGATTAATGGATAATAAACATATGGTATACTGCACATATCCCATGGAATATTATTCAGCCATGAAAAGGAATGAATTAATGTCTTTTGTGCAGGAACTTGGATGAGTTTGGAGACCACCATCCTAAGTGAAGTAATACGTAAATGGAAAGCCAAACACTGCATGTTCTCACTTCTAAGTGGAGCTAAACTAAGGAACTGCAAAAGCATATAGAATGGCATAATGGACATTGAAGATTCAGAAAGGGAGATCTGAAGGGGGCATAGGGATGAAAAATCACCTATCAGGTGCAATGTGCACTGATAGGGGTGGTGGGTGCACAGACTTCTTCACCACTATACAATGTAGCCATATAACCAAAAATCATTTTACCCCTTAAAGACATTGAAATAAAAATAAAATAAAATCGTGATTTTTTAGAAAAGAAAGAACTGTTCATCTGTTATTAATATATATGTGATATTTAATGTGATGCTTAACATTAAAGTAAAATTGGAATCAACTGGGGAGGAAGAAAAAAAGAAAAGAATGGATCACACTAAAGTCCTTAGAACCCAATTTGAACGACCACATACCCAGAGGAGCATTTGACATCTTGGGAGCACAGGAAGCCGTGGCCTTGGCAATGGTTCTGTCTTCCATTCAAACATGGCCTCTTTAGCAATGAAAACTTTCAACTCCACATTGTGCATAAGCTACTTTATACTTTCTTTTTTCAGATTTTCTTGGTTTTAACTGACTTTCTGTGGATTGCCTTCTTCACCTACTATTTTTTTTCCTTAGAATACATGAATGAATGAATCCTTTTTCTAAATTGATTTACTTTTCTGGAAAGACTTCCTGTCTTTTCAACATGCCATTTACCTATTTTTTTCTTTTATGTTTTTCCCCTGGTTTATTATATAATTTTTTTATTCTTTATTGGCTTTGTTAGTGTCTGGTTTTAAAGCATCTCTGGGCTTTCAAAAGAATAAACTTGAACATTGCATATAATTTGGTATTTAATTATACACTCATAGCAGGTGCGTATATGATAAATGTGGATTTAGGGCTTTTCAGTGAAGGAAAAATACCCAAAGTTGGGCTGTATACATTACACGTTTCATGCAAATGAGCCCTATATGTAGTTTTGTTGCAGACAATGGCACAAAGTAGCAGGAATTTAAATTTCATCACAGAAGACCATCACTTTTCAGCAGATGCTAGTTGGGGAAGAAGTGTCACAGGAAAGAGCAGGAACATGCAGACCACTGACCTTGTTATATATAATTGAGGTATATAGGTGACCTTTGTTCATATAGCTGACCCTGATGCGTGTAGCAGACCCTAATGCACGTAGCTGACCCTGAGGCACATAGCTGAGCCTGATGCATGTAGCTGACCTTGATATAGACAATTGATCCTGATGCATGTACCTGATCCTGATGCATGTAGCTGAGCCTGTTGCACATAGCTGACCCTGATGTATGTAGCTGGCCCTGATGCATGTAGCTAACCTTGATGTAGATGGCTGATCCTAATGCAAGTACATGATCCTGAGGCATTTGGCTGATCCTTATGCACATAGTAACTGACCCTGATGCATGTGGTAGCTGACCCTGATTCACATAGCAGACCATGATTCACATAGTTGACCCTGATGCAGGTGGTAGCTGACTCTGGTGCATGGAAATGACCCTGATTCACATAGCTGACCCAGATGCATGTACCCGACCCTGATGCATGCAGCTGACTCTGATGAACATAGTAGATGACCCTGATGTGCATAGTAGCTGACCCTGATGCATGTAGCTGACCCTGATGCACATAGTACTAGCCCTGATGCACATGGTAGCTGACCCAGATGCACATACCTGACCCTGATGCGTGCAGCTGACCCTGATGCATGTAGCTGACTCTGATTCACATAGCTGACCCTGATGCACACATTAGCTGACCCTGATGCACACATTAGCTGACCCTGATGCATGTAGCTGACCCTGATGCACATAGCTGACCCTGATGTATGTACTAACTGACCCTGATGTGCATGGTAGCTGACCCTGATGCATGTACCTGACCCTGATGCATGTAACTGACACTAATGCATGTAGTAGCTGACCCTGATGCACATAGTACTGTCTCTGATGCATGTGATAGCTGACCCTGATGCACATACCTGACCCTGATGCATGCAACTGACCCCGATTCACATAGCTGACCCTGATGCATACAGTAACTGACCCTAATGCAAATAGCTACCCTGAAATATATAGCTGACTCTGATGCATATTGCTAGCCCTAATGCACTTAGTTGACCTTAATGTGTGCTCAATTCTAAAAGCAAAAAATAACCACAACACCAAGGAAAGGACCGCAGAAAAATAAATCCCAATCCCAATCCTGATCACTGAAGTGCCACTGTAGAAGTAGTTATCCTGAGTTGGTTTGCAAACAAATGAATAGGTTTTGAATTCCTTCAAATGGAGGATAAATGAGGCAAGTGGTCACCATCTGGAATTTACCAAGGTTTTTTTTGTAAACGGTTGCCAAGCGGAATCATTGTGACCAACAGAGCCAGATCCGGTCCCTGGCCCAGCCAGCCGTCCTCCAGTGCTGCATTTAATGTGTTGTGGGAAAACCTCTTCCTTCCCAGCAGAGGCAGCTGCCATCCGCCTAAGTGACTCAACTCTAGTAGAAGCTGCCAAGTGGGCAAGCTGTAAAGCCAGGTTTCCTCCCAGCCAGCAGTGACCCACGGAGCCGAGACAAAAACTGAAACAAGCTCAAAGTGCCTGCTTATGTCTAAGAACATTCTAGCCCCTTCTCAAGAAAGCAGCCCACCCCACCACCTTCATAATGTGCCCTTGCCACCCCCTCACAGCCCTGTGACCTAAGGAGACATGCCCTGTGATCTCCTTTTCTGCAAGGAGCCACATTACAGAGTCGATCTCTTAAGCCGCAACTCCAGTGGTCAAATCTTCATGGTGCACTGTATCAAATCCTGTTTCCAAAAGTAAAATACCCTCAACTTGCACTTCCCAGAGTTAACACAAACTGATACATTTGGGCTACAGAAACAACTCATGGACTGTTTCTTAAAAGACATATAATTATGGTACAATGAGACGATGGTTGCAGAAATTAAGCTACAGAAATTAATCTACTTGAAATTGTAGTTCAGCCAGGCTTCCAAGATAATTTCTTACAGGATAAAATAAAAAAGGTTGCTAAAATGCAGGATGAAGCGAAACATTATTTCTAAGGAAAGGATTTTTCGTTTTTGATACTGTATTTTGGTGTTGTTCGAATCATTTAACCAGTAATGGCCTGTGTCCAAATAAAGCAAATTATGCATTTTATTCAACTCAACTCAGCCAGCCATTCTTGAACACCTATTCTGTTTCAGGTTTTGAGGCAGGCAGTTTATAACCATTATACAGTCTTTGCCACAATCAAAGGCAGTAAGCACTGGCCTATTTTTGCACAGAAAAGACAGAGGTTCAGAAAGGCTAATCATGTGCCCAAGGTATGGGTTCCCAGAGCCCATACTGTTCACGCTGTTAACCGCTGTGACTCTTGGACCTCACCCTTCACCCCAAGAACTCACGAAGGCCATAGAGAAAGAGCAATAGGAAACTATTTTTAAGAAAACAAGAAAGTGATTGTTCTAAGTTCAATAATCAAAATCCACATAAAGTTCTATAAAAACACAAATGAGGGATGAGTTAATATACCTTTTAAAAAGCAACCTGGTTATTACTATCTGAAACACTTCATTGTGGTCCTAGGGAGGATGCTGCTTTTTGTTGTTGTTATCGGTTGTCTTACTCTGATGCTGCTATAACATAATACCATGGACTGACTGGCGTATAGTCACAGAAATGTATTGTTCACAGTTCTGGAGACTGGAAAGTCCAAGGTCAAGTCACCTGCAGATAAGGTGTTGATGAAGGCATGTTTCCTCTTAGCTGTCTTTTCACTCTAACCACGCAAGGTAGAAGGAGTCAGGGGCCTCTCCTGGGTCTCTTTTATAAGAGAGCCCCATCCTCATGACCTAAGCACCTCCCAAAAAATACCCAAAGTTGGGCTGTATACATTACACATTTCATGCAAATGAGCCCTGTATGTAGTTTTGTTGCAGACAATGGCACAAAGTAGCAGGAATTTAAATTTCACCATGGAAGACCATCACTTTTCAGCAGATGCTAGCTGGGAAGAAGTGTCACAGGAAAGAGCAGGAACATGCAGACCACTGACCTTGCTATATATAATTGAAGTATAGAGGTGACCTTGGTTCATATAGCTGACCCTGATGCATGTAGCAGACCCTAACGCACATAGCTGACCCTGAGGCACATAGCTGAACCCGACGCATGTAGCTGACCTTGATGTAGACAATTGATCCTGATGCATGCACCTGATCCTGATGCATTCTAATACCATCACCTTGAGGGGGAGGTTTTAACATGTGAATTTTGGGGGACATAAACATTCAGGCATAGCATCAATATTTGGTTTTTACTTTGTTTTGTGTTTTGGAAGGGAAAGAAATGCATCTCACCCAATGGGTTGGCTGAGGCCACCTGCAAGGCATTTGCAGGCAGCCTCAACTCCCCGCCATCCACGCCTCCATGGGACCATTTAAGGGCTTTATCTGCCACATAAATGCATGTAATTCACCAGTGGGCGAGAAGCACCATAACGAAGCATTCATCGAAGCTCCACTACAAATGCATAATATCATCCAGCTGCTCAAGACTCAGAGATGCTTAGGCCCCATTTAAAAAAATAAGACAGAGGCTCAAAGTTTGTTTTGAAATGATGTTGAGCCTCTTACCAACAAACTCTTAACATTATTTCTCTCTCTCTCTTTTTTTTAAGACCCTACAGGTACAGCTCCCAAAGCAGTCAATCGTCAGGCAATAAAGCTCGCTGGGGCATGTAACAATTATGTAACAGCTGCAGAGACATAACAGGTATAATTTAGTGTCTCCTACCACCCTAGGACATAATAAAAAGAGATTTAAATATATATCAACAAAGCTGATAGAGTAACATCAGAACAGGTAAGTTTCAAGGTCTTTTTCAGTATAACGCCACTGATAAACCTTGAAAGGAAAGAAGGAGGAGAAAGAGCAAAAGAGAAAGAGGAGGAGGGAGAGACAGAGGAGGAGGACGAGGAAGAAGAGGTGGAGGAAGAAGAAGAAGAGGAGAGAAGATGAAGAAGAAAGGAGGAGTTCCAAGAGGAGGAAGGCAAAGAGGAGAAGGAGGGAGGAAGAACAGGAAGAGGAGGAAGAAGACAAGGAGAAAAAGATGAGAGGAAGAAGGAGGAGGAGGAAAAAGAAAAGGCAGAGAAGGAGGAGGGGGAGGAGGAGGAGGAAGAGGAAGATAAAGAGGATTAGGCAGAGGAAAAAGAGAAGGAAGAAGGGGAGGAGAAAAACAAGAAGAAAACCCATTTGCTCTCCTGCATGAATGAACAAAAGCAAACTAACAACTGCAAACAAAAGCCAGTCTCCCCTGAATTGAATTCAGGCTGGGAAGGCAGATGTCCTGGGCCTGCCTGAGGGGCACGGTCAACCCACATTCCTCTGCATGTACGCTCTGTCCCACACGTCACCCTCCCATCTCTGCACACGCACTTGAATATTTTTGTGCTTCTGAATCATTTGGCTTCACAGTCTACACTTTGGGAAACTCTAAGTCTGTCTCTTCGTTTTTCTTCACAAATGAAGGATCATTTCTCCCTCACTCCATCTCCTTTTGAGACCTACTTTATTCTCTTTTTTTCTTTCATTTTCTCTGCAATAATCAGACTCCCTTTGCTCGAGCGTAGCTCTTTAATCTAAGCAACCTGACTTCTTTTCTCTCAGATTTGTTGTGATCAAGGCTTGAAGCCAAAATGTTGCTTCTAATGTACACAGTGATATTTTAGCCAGCTTTTACTGATGTGCTGAAAATCAGTGCAGCACAGAAATCGCTCCAGCAAATGAATGCAAGACAGGCTGCACCTGGCCAACTCTTGCTGATGCTGCAATTAGAGAGAAGAGACAGAAACAGAGCGGAGAGGCAGAAACAGAGATTCAGAGAGAAATGTTCTCTATTATTTTTAATATTTCTACTGATTTTTTACTATCTGCCACACCTTTTCTCAACACTCTTTTAGATTATGAAGGTAGATTACTAAGTGCTGAGGAGGACAATGCTCTTATTAGAAGGAATATTTCCAAGTCTTACTTGCTTTACTTCAACTAAAAAGCGTAAATGTTTCAATGAGTCTGCCATCTCAGTGGCCTCTCATTAACCACCAGGTCTTTAGTTCATCACCCCATTCATATTCAAATAAGAAACCAGAGGAACTTCTGAAATGAGAGTGTCAGCATACTTATTAATGCAAGCCATGCAGGCATGGTAATACACTTAAAAGGAGTCGGAAGTCTTCTATTTCCAAAGTGATTGGCTTTGAATGGGTTTTGTTGTTTATTGCTCTTTAAATGAGATGACATGTTCTACCAGGAGCTTTTTCTACCTGAATCAAGCATGGTATTATGTGAGGGTGCAAGGTAGAATGAGAATCAGCATTGCTTTGGGATAAAGAGGAAGACTATGAGGAAGAAGATACAAAGGCATATTTAGGAGAAAACCTCTTCTTGTTCCTTAAAAAACCCATTGATAAGGAGAGAAGGGCTGGGTATGGTGACTCATGTCTGTAATCCCAGCACCTTGGGAGGCCAAGGTAGGAGGCTTGCTTGAGGCCAGAAGTTTGAGACGAGCCTGTGCAACATAGCAAGACACTGACCACAAAAAATAACAAATGCAAAAATAAACCAGGCATGGTGCTGCACACCTATAGTCTCAGCTACTTGGGAGGCTAAGGCAGGAGTGTCACTTGAGAGCAGGACTTTGCAGCTGTAGTGGGCTATGATCACATCAGTGCACTCCAGCCTGTTTCTAAAATGAAGGAAAAAAAAATAGGGAGAGAGGCAGTTTCCTGCACTGGGTGATTCTGAAGTGAGAAAACATTCTAAAACTTCCAAAATTGTGGTTGAAATTGATTTGTACATGGGTGCAATGCTGTTTAGCCCACTTTTGGCCACAGCCCCACACTAGAAGGATACATTGAAAAAAATTAAAAATAAATAATCCTAGGAGTTCAGCATCCTACTGACCCCGTCTCACAGAGCAGAGCTGTCTCACCAGTACTGTGAAGGGTGTCGGCAGGTAGGTGCGGCCAGGTGTCGCTCCCATACCCATCCAGCCACATAGAAGGCTGGCGGAGACAATCGGGGAAGGAACGGCTGCCTTCGTTAGAAATTGCAGGCCGGGCTCGGTGGCTCAGTATGTAATCCCAGCACTTTGGGAGGCCGAGGCTGGTGGATTGCCAGAGCCCGCGTGTTTGAGACCAGCCTAGGCAACTTGGCAAGACCTTGTCTCTACAATAAATCAAAAACTAGCCAAGCTTGTTAGCCCACACCTGTAGTTCCGGCTACTTGGAAGGCTGAGGCAGAAAGATCACCGAAGCCCAGCAGGTCAACGCTGGGATGGCAGTGAGCGTGCCACTGCACACCAGCCTGGGCAATGGAGTGAGACTCTAACACAAAAAAAAAAAAAAGAAAAAAGAAAGAAAGAAATCGCAAACTGCTACATATAACGAAACCCTGATGCAGTGGCCAAAACACATGGGGTTTAATCACCACGCTCCAGACATCTGGGAACCTCCATCTCTTCCTCTGTTCTTCTAAGGTGTTGCTCCAACCAGAGCTGCATTATGACTTGTGCCGGTCCTGGGCACTTTTGCCTTCATGAGTCCTCAAATAAAATATTTATAATTATATCTTATGGCTACATCTGTATCAAAACAGATGTATTAATATTATATGAAAGTAGCTGCTTTTACAAGTTCATTGTTTTCCCCTTCTATAAGGAATTAAAACTCTTTCATGGGGCCCTAAAAATATGGATAGTAGACACTGTGCTTTCTGTGCTAATGGGCCAGTTAGCACTGGCTCCAGACATCAGAGGAAATGACAGGGAAGAACAACGAGCACCCTCCCCACTCCCCAGTCGAATCTTATGGTGCACCTCCCTGAAAGACCCAGATTGATTGGTTGGAGCTTAGCCAGATGACCCTCTAGAGCGGCAAAGGAGTCTAGGAAAAGGAGATCTTTTTCTAAGTGCCCAGTGACTATCTGATGGGTGTTAGACAAGCAACTAACAGAATCGGAGAAAATTGGCAATCCAAACAGAAGACCACCTCTCTTAAATGGATAGACATAGTGCATACCAAATAATGAGTGACTAATACGAGCTGAATCTGCTAGAGGTAATATTCAAGATTTCATCCAAAGTAGTTTATACTGAAGAAAAAAAATCTCCCTTGCTTATGCCCAGAATTCCTGGGCAGAATTTTTATTTTGGCCGAAGACTCTGGTGCACATTATTTTTCCTCATTATCTAAGTTCATCTGCCTACCTCAGTTTCAATGCTTGTATTTCTCTTCCTGCCTGGTTTACAGGCTCAATTCAAGGATCTTCTCTAATATCTGACTCTGACCACTCTCTGCAGGTCCCACCCACCCCTGCATGTCCAGGGAACTCTCTCACTGCTCCTCACCAAAGTCCTTTGTAATGAAACAGGAATAAAGCATGTATCTTCAGACACATAATAGGCATTATTAATAAAGAGTTGTTAAATGATTAAACACGTGGTACATTTTAATTAATTATTCATGTGTTTGTCTCTTACCATCAGCCCACGAACTCTTTAAGAACTGTCTTACTCTCAGGTATATCTGCCTATCTATTGTATATAAGAGTGTTTGACACATAGTAGGTACTTAATAGTTGCTGAATGAAAAAAAAAAGAAAACTAAGATTCCAATGGCTTAATGAGTAATACTTCACTCTGCTGAAATTTATAACAGGCCAAAATGCCTTTGTTCTCTTTCAGCTTTCCAATTATTGCCAAAAAAGAAATGCCAGGTAGGAGTGGCCCCCACTTGGAGAGCAGGTCCACCTGTGTAAATGCCTAGAAACACATGTGATCAAACGTGTGCTGCTTCTAGCAATTTGGGGATCTTTGAAATAAAGGTGAAATATAAACATAATGAAGAGGAGATTTTAAAGCACTCAAAGTGAAGACTGTCTTCTTCTTTAAAATATGTTTCTACTTTTATTTAGACACCCTTGTAGAGGGGATCCTGCTGTCACCATACAGAGGACAGGAACAAGGATATCTTAGTGCAAGCAATCTCCATATTTAGCAAAATGAATTTATAGCCAAGATAAATTAAAAACCTAGCACAGTTCCCAGCACCAAAAAAAGGTGCTTGATTAGATCAATGAATAAATGGTAATTAACAATCCATAAAGTGATTTGTTGATTTTTCAAAAGAACTCACAGCCGGGCTCAGTGACTCAGCCTGTAATCCCGCGCTTTGGGAGGCTGAGGTGAGTGGATTGCCTGAGCCTGCTGGTTCGAGACCCTCCTGGGCAACTTGGCAAGACCTCATCTCTACAATAAACCAAAAATTAGCCGGGCGTGGTAGCGCGCGCCTGTAGTTCCAACTACTGGAAGGCTGAGGCAGAAGGATCGCCGGAGCCCAG
>CAUYQG010288307.1:0-13914 GCA_963574415.1 Tarsius wallacei | reverse complement strand
GTCGAGCATCAAAGGCAGGCAATGTGGCAGAGAGGGGCTAAAAACTCAGTGGCTCAGCCTGTAATCCCGCGCCTTGGGAGGCTGAGGTGAATGGATTGCCTGAGCCCACGGGTTCGAGACCCACCTGGGCAACTTGGCGAGACCTCATCTCTACAATAAATCAAAAAATTAGCCGGGTGTGGTAGCACGCGCCTGCAGTTCCAGCTACTTGGAAGGCTGAGGTGGAAGGATTGCCGGAGCCCAGCAGGTCAAGGCTGCAGTGACCAGGAGTGGCCACTGCACTCCAGTCTGAACAACAGAGTGAGACTACAACTCAAAAAAAAAAAAATTAAAAAAAAAGTCAACCTGCAAGCTCCAAACCTGCTAGACATGGGACATGAGAAAACCAAATAGCCACAAGCTACTTTCCTGGAAATGCAAAATAGTAATCGATTCACAACCTTATACCCCACATCCTCTCTTTGTGAAATTATCAATTTACAATCCCTGCTTGTCATGTATACCCTGGAGACAATTTGTTCTTTGCAAATATGGTTTTGCTAGATACCACCATGCAAATTCCAAAGAAAAATATATAGCTATACAACCCGACCCCCCTTCCTTCTCAAAATTAAAATATAAAATCCCTTTCCTCTTTCTCCAGTTTTGCTCAGCCTTGGAACATTATCCCACTGAGTCACACCAGTGGGGCTAATAAAATGCTACTTCCTAAGATAGCCTCAGTGTCATGGTCTGTTTGTTTTCACACAATAGTCATGGGTCCTAACTTCTTCAAAAATAGCAAGAGGGTTGGGTGGCCATGGAGACTCAGGCTTATGATCCCAGAGCTTTGGGAGGCCAAGGAGGCAGGATTGCTTCAGCCTAGGAGTTTGAGACAAACCTGGGCAACATAACAAGACCTTGTCTCTACAAAAATAAAAAAATTAGCTGGGTGTGATGGCTGAGGTGGAAGGATCATCTGAGTCCAGGAGATCGAGGCTTTTGTGAGCCATGATCATGTCACTATACTCCAGACTGAGTGACAGAGTGAGAGTCTGACTCAACAAAACAAAACAAAACAAAAGCAAACAAACAAAAAAACCCAAGAGAATCTCTCTACTTCTCTAAGACTGAGTCTTATGTAAAGTAAACTAATCCAGAATGATAGCCCATCACTTTTGCTATAGGCTACCTCAACTTTTATTGAGCTTTGCTTTATTTTGCTTCACATATATCACATCTTTTACAAATTGAAAGTTTAGGGCAACCTTACATCAAGCAAGTCTGTGGGTACCATTTTTTTTTTAACGGTATGTGCTCATTACATGTCTTTGTGCCACATTTTGGGAATGTTTACATTATTTAATATTTTTTATTTCTATTATATTTGTTATACTGTTCTGTAATCTTTGACACTACTATTACAACTGTTTGGGGGCACTACAGATGATGACCATATAAAATGGCACAGTTCTGATGAATGTTTTCTATTTTCTGGCTTCTCCATTGATTGTCTGTTCCCATCTCTCCCTGTCTTCAGGTTCTTTCATTCCTTGAGACACAATGTTGAAATTAGGCCAATTAACAACCCTACAACGGTCTCTAAGTATTAAAGAAAATGAAAGAGTTGCACTTTTTGAACTTTATATCAGAAGTTAGAAATAATATACTTAGTGAGAAATCCCTGTCAAAAGCCAAGAAAGGCTGAAAACTAGGCTTCTTGCAAGCCAAGATGCAAATGTAAAGACAAAACTTTTGAAGAAAATTAAAAGTGAGCTAGCTACATCAAACACTATAAAGTCTACAAGCAGATTTATAAGTTCTTTATATAATAATACAAGTAAAAAATGTGTGCCTAGTACAAGTAATAATTAGTTATCTATGCCAGTGAACACAAGAATGATAAGAAAGTAAAGCAGCCTTATTGCTGAGATGGAGAATGTTTTGATGTTTTCCACAGAAGATCAAACCAAACACAACACTCCCTAAGCCAAAGCCTAATCCAGAATATGGCTCTAACTCTCTTTAATTATAGGAATGCTAAGAGAGGTTGGGAAGCTACAGAGAAAAAGTTTAAACCTAGAAGAGTTTGGCTCATGAATTTTTTGACAAAGAAGCCATCTCCATAACACAAAAGTGCAAGGTGAAACAGCAAGTGCTAATGGAGAAACTGCAGGAAGTTATTTAAAAGATTCATTAACATAATTGAATATGGTTACACTAAACAACAGATTTTCAATATAGACAAAATGATCTTGTATGACAAGAAGATGCTATGAGACAATTTCACAGCTAGAGAGAAGTCAATGCCTGCTTTCAAGTCTCAAAGGACAGAGGAATCTTCTTGTTGGGGTTAATACAACTGCTGACTTTAAGTTGAAACCAAAACTCATTTGCTATTTTGAAAACTCCAGGGCCTTTAAGAATTATGGTAAATTTACTGTGCCTGTGCTCTATAGATGGAGCAACAAAGCCTGGATAACAGCATAACTGTAAATAGCACAATTCACTGACTATTTTAAAACCACTTTTGAGATCTACTGCTCAGAAAAAGGATTCCTTTCAAAATACTGCTTTTCGTTGACAAGGCACTTAGTTCCTCAAGAAATCTGGTGAAGATGTGCAAGAAGATTGATGTTACTTTTATTTCTGCTAACATAACATCCATTATGCAGCTTATGAATCAAGAAGTAATTTTGACTTTCACAACATTATTTAAGAAATACATTTTTTAAGATTAGAGCTGCCATAGATAGTGATTTCTCTGATGAATCTAGCCTAAGTAAATTGAAAACCTACTAGAAAGAACAAACCATTCTAGATGCCATTTATAACATTTGTGATTCATTGGAGAAAGTCAAGATATCATAACTAAAAGGAGTTTGAAAGACATTGATTCCAACCCTCATGAACGACTGAGTGGTTCAAGACTTCAGTGGAGAAATTAACTGTAAATGTGGTGTAAATAGCAAAAGAATTAGAAGTGGAGTTTGAATATGTGACTGGATTGCTGCAATCTTATAATAAAACTTGAATGTATGAGGAGTTTTTTTAATGGATGAATAAAGAAAGTGATCTCCTGAGATGGAATCTATTTCTGGAGATAACACTGCAAACATTGTTGAGACATAGAATTTAGAATATTCTGTAAACTCAGTTGATAAAGCGGTGGCAGGTTTTGAGAAGATTGGTTCAAATTTTGGAAAAAGTTCTACTGTGAGCAAAATGCCACAAACAACATTATATACTACATAAGAATTTTTTGTAAAAGGAGGAGTCCATTAATATAGTGAAACTTATTGTTGTCTTTTATTAAGAAATTGCTACAGCCACTTCAACCTTCAGCCAAAACCCTCCTGATTAGTTAGCAGCCATCAACAATGAGGCAAGATACTCAATCAGATAAAAAGTTTATGGCTTGCTGAAGGCTCAGGTGACTTTTTTTTTTTTTTAGCAGTGAAGGGTCTTTAAATGAAGCTATGTATATGTTATTTCTTAAATGTCATGCAATTGCACACTTAATAGATGACAGCATAGTGTAAACGTAAGTTTTATATATACACTGGAAAACCAAGAAGATATGTAACTCACTTTATTGCAATATTTGCTTTACTGCAATAGTCTAAAACTGGACCTGAAATACTTTAGGTATACCTGTATTTTATTTACCAGAGACCTGCCACATATTTCACTCACCCTCAAGAGAAGAAATAATACAATGATGTGGCTCAGTGGGGTTCATCTGTCACAGCACATAAAGAAGAAAAGTAGAAAATGGTGAAGCTTAGATTCACTTCCAAATTTTTAGCTTTCAAGTTTTATGGTTTACCTAAGTAAATCTATTAAACCTTACTTTTGTATTAATCTCCTGTTCTTTTTCCCAGAACTCTTTTTGACTGTGTCTATAAAATAAAATAATCAGGTAGCTTCACATTTTCATTATTGTAAAAAGTTTGACTTTCATTCCAATTCAAGTTACTCCTTCCAGGAGATAGTCCCACTTTGGGCAGCAGTTGACTTCTATCATCAAGTAGAATTTCTGTGTAAATAGATGAAGATGGTGTGTGAGAAACAGATGTGAGAATAAAATCATGGGGCATCTTACCTGTTTTCATTTTTCTTCTATTCCTGGCCTTGTAAAACCTGTTTATGAGAGTGTGGTCTGCAAGAATTAGCTGTTGGGTCTCTACATTACAACTCTGAAAATGTCCATGTGCAAACCTAGTACAATATACAGCTTTAAATAATAGCTTATTTTTAAATGAGTGTTACAGGGTATCTTAAAAGAAAGCATAACATAGAAAGAATATCAGGAAAAAAATTAGCAATGAAAGCTATTAAATTGGAAATGAGAACACAACTTAAATGACCTATTAAATATTTCCTATTTTTAAAATTGTATTTGATATTGACACATAATACACATAATTGTACATATTATGTACAGTGTGAATTTTAAATGTCTATATATTCATTGTATAATGATCAAATCAGGGTAATTAACACATCTATCACTTTAAATGTTTACCATTTCTTTGTGGTAATAACATTTAAAATCTTCTCTTCTAGTTATTTTGAAATATACATTACATTATTAGCTATGGTTACCTTATGATGCAGCAGAACACTATAAATTATTCTCTATGTCTAATAAATTAAGCAATAGTAAAACTAGACAATTATATTCAGATAATGAAGTTTTCAAAGACTTTTTTCCTCCAAAATTCCAAAGTAAAGACACTGTTTGATTGCATTACATCTTTTTGAATTAGATGTATTCAATCTTTATCTTAAAGAATCTACCTATTGTGACTGTGTTAGTTTCTTATTGCTGCTGTAATACGTTACCATAAGCTTAGCAACTTAAAAAACAGTTATTTATTCTTTTACAGTTCTGGAGGTCCGATACTGAACTGAGCCTTCTGGAGCTAAAATTGAGGTGTTAAGGCTGGTTTCTTCTGGAAGGCTTTTTGCCTTCTCTCAACTTCTGGTGGCTTCTAGCATTTCTTGATTCTTGTCCCTATCACTTCAATCTCTACTTTTGTGGTTACTTTGCTTTCTTCTCTTTTACAGTCAAATTTCCCTCTGGCTCCCTTTTGTTAGTATTCTTAGCATTATATATTGGACCCACCCAGACAACCCAGAGTCATCTATCTCACAATTTTTTACTTAATCACATCTGCAAACTTCCTTTTTCTAAATGAAGTAGCATTCACAGTTTCTATGGATTAAGATATGGATAATATTTTGGAGGTATGGAAGGAGACATTTTTCAGTTTACTATAGCCATGTAGTCATAAATCTGAGCAATTCAAAGTACATTTATATTAGAATGAATCTTAGATAAACTTTATGAAGAAAATTTGAAAGAGTGGTGAAATCCAAATATTTGCGTTTATAACAACAATACTTGTCTTTCATTCTCTTTTTTATTCATTTTCAGTATTTTGAAATGTTTATTGCTGAAATTGAGAACCCAAACAAATTCTAATAAATAACAATGGGCACAAATGTAATTGTGTTTGTTTCTTTGTCTCTATCTATACAACCTATGTTATTATTCATAGGATAATTTCAAAAATTAATTTGAATAATTGAGCACATGCAGTAGGTGCTCATTTCAGTATTTATATTTTTTATTTTAATACAGTTATAGTGCCGCTTCAAGTATTATTTGGTTTTTATAATTTCGCTTAAGGTGATTTCTTTTCTTTTTAAGGATTTTTGTCAGCTGACGGATCAAATGATATTATTACTGAGTATGTAGAAAAACATCACAGAGCAGAGCCAACAAAGTTGGCATGTTTGTACATTTTGAAACTATTTTCTATAACCCAAAAAGGTAGATTTAACAACAAATATTTTTGAAAGTCATCAAATAAATTTTTCTCTGATTGTTCTGGACTTGCTGTTATAAACAAAGTGTGAACAATGCAGCTCCACAATAGTTTTATTCTGGTAGCCCAATGAATGTGACATATTAATAGATTAACAAGTTTATCTTGTTTGGAAGCATTAGTATATAACTATTTACAAGGAAAAATGTGGATGACTTTACGCAAATTGGGAAACTTATAGATCTGGAAGTTAGAAAACAGATTTTTCAGTCCTGTTTTGGTAATAGTCAGTTTTGTGGCCTTGTAAGACATTCAGTTTCTCCAGATTTTGTTTTTCTGATCTACAAATTTAAAAGTTAAATAAATTGTATCCTACATCTTTGCCATAGTAAAATATGTGACTGTAGCTACTGTGTGTTATTGCCAAGGAATTTTCTTTCCATGTACAACAAAGTTCTGAGTTGTTTAGCGACACTTGGTGATTTCCTTAAGGTGTGATAAATTATTATGAATTGGAAGTGTAAAGCAATCAAAAATCACACAATTCCTTCTTTCCTTTTTTTCTGCAAGTGAACAAAGGAAGTAAAACTACACCTGTTTTAATTTGTTGTTATGTGCTGAGATTGGTCGACAGGCTCTTATTTTTCCCAAACCAAATCCTTGTTTTTAATTCTAAATATTCTGGGAAAACAAACAAAAAACAAACAAACAATCCAGTGACTGGATTCATTTTTTATTTTAAATCACTCTGCCCCCAATTTCAGATAGACCACAGTATTTAAATTCAGGCTTCATGGCAATGATACGATAAAAATATTTTTAAAATGCTGGCCAAACACTCAAATACACTGCATATTTAACTAAAGAGTTAGATGCTAAGATTATTTTATCTTCTCTTTGTGTATGAGTATTCTTTAGTCATACAATCACTGTTCAATGACATGCAGATGCACACTCTCCTTGGAATCTATGTGTGTAACAATAAGAAAGATTCCTTATACTACATAAAGACTTTTTCCTTTTCAGGATATCTTATAGGAGAACGCTGTGGGGCTAATTGCTGCAAAAAGCAGAGACAGATTTTTGACCTCTCTCTTCAGGGGCTGAGGTGACAGGCCCTCCTCCTGGCTCTTCCTTAAGTAAGCAGTGATTAAACTGCTCTCACAGAGTCAGGCTCAGGCATTATTATATCAAGACTTCCATTCTGGGCGGCAGTGTCTTTTCTTGTTCTTTTTTTTTTTTTTTCCCTTTTTCTCCCCAGAGAAAGTGATCAAGAGGAAGATTTACCTTGAACTAGATTCTCTGTAGTTCCCTGATCTTTAGTCGGGTTTCAGACCTGTACTTGCAGTTCCTTATGCTCGGCTTTGACTTAGCAGGCTCCAGGGATGAGCTGCTTCAGCTACCAATAAATGCAAAGGTAAAACTCAACTTACCATCTCTGTTAAAAAAAAAAAAAAAGCACTGTGTCATTAAGAAGTACAACTATATGTGAAATAGAGTTTTATGGCAAAGATTATAACAAAAATAATGATTTAAAGATTGCTATAAATTTTATAAAGCTGTTTCCCAGATATTATTAAGCCTGATTCTCTCAACGCCTAAGGGAAATAGATAAGACATTCTTATCCCTATTTTACAAATGTGAAAACCAAACCCAAGGAGATTAAATAAATTCCCCTAGGCTTTTCTTCTGGGAAGTATCAGAATTGAGAAGGAAATCCAGAAGATCTTGTTCTCAATCCAATTATTTATCCATTTCACTCATTGCCTTATCCTCTGTATGCTGCCTCCAGTAGCATGTGTTTCCAGACATCTGCTAATTTTGATTTCGTCTACAGAGGTAGAAAGTGTTTTCACCCTTCATTTTACTTTAAAGAGACACATTATTCTTTACTGCCAGTTTATAAAATTTGACCTAAGAGCTAGGTTGCCACAATTTACTGGTGAGATGCAGCTGTTAAATACAGAACAGATGATCCTAGGACCCCAC
Source organism: Tarsius wallacei (assembly GCA_963574415.1). Lineage (NCBI taxonomy): Eukaryota > Metazoa > Chordata > Mammalia > Primates > Tarsiidae > Tarsius > Tarsius wallacei. The sequence continues at coordinate 6,108 of CAUYQG010288307.1, read as the reverse complement.
AAATGTGAAGTTCATTCAGGTATGTACACAAAAAGACTGTACCTAGTGTAACTTGTTCTGGGCCTTTCTCTACTGCCACACAGTTAAATAGAGTCAGCTATTTTCTACATGTTTGTTTCTTTACTTCCTTCTAATGCATCTTCCTTTGTTTCTTCATAGAGTATATTTCCACATCACTTAGGTTAGCACATCACTGGAAATTAACAACCCCATTGGGTCCCTCTGTACAATAGCTTTTATTTTATTTTTATTTTATTTTTGAGTTGGAATCTCACTCCGTTGCCCAGACGGGAGTGCAGTGGCACACTCACAGCCACCCCAGTGTCGACCTGCTGGGCTCCGGCAATCTTTCTGCCTCAGCCTTCCAAGTAGCTGGAACTACAGGCATGCACTACTACACCCATCTATTTTTTTTTTTTAATTTATTGTAGAGTCGAAGTCTTGCCAAGTTGCCCATGCTGGTCTTGAACCCGTGGCCTCAGGCAATGCACTCTTCTTGGTCTCCCAAAGTGCTGGGATTATAGGCTGAGCCACCGAGCCCAGCCAATAACTTTAACTGCTGACTAGTGATTTCTTTCTGCAATTTTTAGTGAAGATTCTCAAAACAGAATTCAGCTATTCAGTTGCTTTTCAAATCAGAAAACACACACACACACACACACACACACACACACACACATTAAAGAAAGCACAACAGCATCATGTTATAAAAATCACAAAAGCTAAGGAAAAAGTCTGCTTCTTTTTTGATCCCCAACACTTTTCAATCTGCTAGGTTTGGTGTTGGCAAGAACATATGGAAAGAAATATGCAGAGATCATGGGTGGTCTCCTTTTTATTAGAATGAGTTATTTATAAAGGACAAGATCCATATATAAAGATTCACTCTTGAGCATGCATATTTCTGTAGTTATAGAGAAATATTTTCTTCTCTGAGTCATTTAATTTTGGCAAAGCTTTATTTCTTTATTTAATGTATATGTGCATGATGTCCTTTGGAAAATGGCAATATATCTAATCCTCCTAATAAAATTCAATTAGTAGAAAAAATATTTGAACATTTTAGGTTAATTAGAGAATTGACTAGATCAGAATTACATTTCTTAAAAAAAATGTTTATCTAGCTAATTTTTAGTAGGTTTAAATTAATAGGGAGTAATGCTTAATTCAGGAATTCACTAGTGAACTAAAACAAAAATCCAAACAATTAATAACAGTTACGTGGGAATATTAAGAATTGTTACTGGAATAAAAATGGAAGGGACATCAGTAAATTAAGCGCTTGCTGCACATAGATGTGTAAACACTATGAAGATATTCTTCTGAAAACAAAGTAAAAATGATCAACATAAGTAAAGGTTACTAGAAATCTAATAAGATATGTAGTGTGGAATATTCATTTGATCTATTTAAAGGGAATCATTGGTTATTTTGTTAGATCAAGTTCAGTGGTTTACACAGAGATAATAGCAGATTATATTATATAGGGGTGAAGAGTGAGATCCATCAGTTGAAAACAATTCAGGAAATGAAGATGATTCCTAAATGAAGTTTGGCTCTGAGAAAAGGAGTTAATGAAGAATAAGATTTACTCTATTTAAAAGGAAATATAAGGTAAATGTCAATTTCACTTCTAACAAATATCGTCTCCATCAGTTGTCTATTCCCTCTCTTTATTCCTCAATTTCTTATTAGTTTCTTCTTATCAAGATTTAAATATATTTAATCTCTGCCATTTAAGAAAACTCTTTTCTCAAAACCTAACTCCTTGCCCAGACATAAATTCATTTGTTTTACGAGATGACCCGTATTCTGGCATCCACAGCTGCTTCTGACGTTATACTTCACGGTCAATAGATTGAGCACCTTTCAGTGCTTCAAACATGCTAAGTTTTATGCCTCACCCCCAAGTCCAGGCTTGTACTGGTTCCTATTGGATCACTCTTATTTCTATACATGTTTTTCTCTTCTCCTGAATAAATCTTTTTTTATTATGCAGGTTTTTCTGCTTAGATCTTACTTTCTCTTAGAAGTCGAACAGAGTCTAACTGCATTTTGCAAATGTGGTATATGGGGGTGTGTATACATTGCCTGGTGCCAATGTTCTCAGAGCTGGACTGCAATGTGAAATTCTTCCTACTCATTCTTCCTTCCTTCCTTCCTTCTCTCCCTACACAGGTGCCAAACCTACATCAATATTCATTGCATTACAATTACATCATTGTAACTGTATCATTAAATGATAATCACTTTGTTAAGTTATTGTAGTGACTCTCATGTAACGACTCATGGATTACGTTTTGAAAATCATAGTATAATAAAAGACTATACATGGCTTGAAACTCTAAGATACTTCATTGATTTCTTCTGCCCCCATCTTTTTGGCTTGCTATTTAACATATACATAACACATTTACCTAAGTGAATTTTATCTGTTCTCATGTGTGTTTGTCAGATATCAGGAATCTAAAAGGGAACACTTTCTTACTCCCAATACAACATTGACAGTTATGTGATTCTGGACTCAATCAGGTTTATTTTTTAGTTGTAGACTTGTAGCTTTAGGATGAATCCTGATAGCATAAATATATTCAAGTTCAAATGTGAGTTTTAAAAAATTGTAAAAATGTTGGAAGAATGTTGTACTTGACAACAAAGACGTATGGTTCTTATATATAGTCGATGCAAAGATGCATAAGTTTACTATCTATCTATCTATCTCTCTCTATATATTCTACACACACACACACACACACACACACACACACACACACTATATTGCTAAGGAGGATAAATTTCATAATTTAACACAATTTAACACTTTACACATAATTAAAGTATACCCCAACAACTAAAATTTTATTAATTTGAAATCTTTATTTATAGCCTTGGGTAGAATAGGGACTCATTGTCTTAGATAATCTCTCATGTAATTTCCTAGTTTAATTTGTTATGGTTTCATAACATTTTAAAAAACAAATTATAAACTTTACTGATTTCTTAGCCAGAAAACATCAAAGTTGGTTTCATTCTTTATTTTGTTGTTGATTCAGGGTGATCAGTAGAAAAACTCACCATTCTATATTAAAGTTTTCTTTATAGCTCTTCTGTCTTATTTTTTGTTATCAGACTGTCAAATTGTCATTTCTACTGTCACCGAGATGAGCTTTTTCAGCTGTCATCATTCCCAAATTTTTTGTGGTCAAGTGTTTCTTACTTGCTGTGGATTGTGAAAAAATAGTCAAAACAAAAAGCAATTATATGTCAAATTACCTACAGTCAATACATCTCTGAGTTAAAGGGAAAAAAAAAAAACACAGTAGCATAATCTCAGAGGTGGGGTGGACAATAACTATTTTAAGTGTTTGGTGTCTTATGTTTGACTTTGTTATATGAAATAAGTTTCATAGAAAACAAACTACTGAGTAAGTAGCAGAGTATTGGACATTAAATTTTCAGAAAATGTATGCAAATATAAATTACTGCCTTTACATTTTATGCATAATATTTTAACATCTGCTAGAAAAAGCTGGTGAGAACTTGTTAATTCAGTTTCCTACTTCATACAAGCAACGCACTACTCATCTTTCAACGAAGCATGTTTATTTTATTGATACTTTTTATGAAGAGTATTATTTCTCCCATTTAGTCAGTGTTTCTCTCTTCAAAGTGACTCCACTAAGAGCTAAGCTCTATAAAGCAGAAAAGTATCTTATGTTTTTATAAAGCATAAAGCAGATACAAAAATGAAGAAAGTGCCTCGCCCAAGGTCACATACAAAATGATAAATTCAAAATTAAAGCCCAAGTACCTCTGATTTTTGTCAAATACTTCCTGCATTGATTAGTATCCTATTGTCAATTTGAATTTATCAACTTTAGAACTTATGAATTTCCACTGTCCAATCTCATTTATATTGATTCCAAAAAACATTTGAGGTATTTACTCTTAATAAACTCTTGTTTGCATTATTTGAATATTAAACAGATATTTCTCATAGTGGAATGTTAAAAGATGATTATATTTGGCACAGCTAGTCAACAACACAAGCGGTGAAAACTAACTTTTATGTAGTGTTTCAGCCCTAATCTCTGTCTCCTACTGATCAATACCTACACTTATTAATTATACTCTGCACCCATTATATGCAGTAATTAACTGCATTTTCAAATCTAAATGGGAATCCATTTTCATGGAGCTGGGTCATATATTCATCTAAATCCATTTGTAAGCCAAAAGCTGTCATTAGCGCATTTACATAGCTATGTTATGGCTTCAACTGCAGATAGAATAAAAGGTATTCAGCTAATCTCGCTACATATCTATTTATGTTATGTAAAATTAAAACACTGGGAGACAATTTTCACCTTCTAAAACCAGTGATTATTTACTTTGATTTAAGAATGGTAGGCTGTATATAAATATGAGATAGAGGTTTTTTCAGTAAGTAAAGGCATATACCTGTTAGTATGCAAAGAATTGTCTCTTTAAGTCATAGACTATACCTCAGGGCAAGTTAAATTAGCATTTTCCGAATAATGTACTGTGTTCCAGAGGTTTTCTTTTTGTTGATTTTTAAAACTTTCATGGAGATCCATGATCAGTGAATAGTTAGAACCTTTCATTTTTCTAGGGTTCTTGTGTGTGTATATATGAACACACTAGGTATGCAAAGTGCTGTCTATGAGAAAATCAACACATATAATGCAGAGATGATGAATATTTACAATTTACGCTTTCATTGTTACTATGCTCTAAAAAAACACCTGCGAAAGAAAAGTGATGTTATAAACATAGAATAGATACCTGCCCCCAATCAAGTATTTTCCTTGCAGTTTAATACCACAATACTTTTATTGCTAGCATTTTACCTCATTGCACATAAATTTCAGATGTTATACAACTCATCCACCCCATTCCAAAAGAAAATGCATAGTTCCATAAAGTTGGAATAAAGTTCATTACACAGTTGGGTAAATCATTTGTGAATTCAACAAAAGCAAACAGTAAATATGAATAAATTCAGTAGTGTTATCTGTAACTCTGACTTAAAAAAACTTTTTTTTAATGGATGAAATATCTCAAAAGTTAAATTACCTAGTGTCATAATATTTTATGTGAACAGCTGCAGAAAGTTTCACACTTTTTCCAAAGATAGGACAATATCTATGCGTTTGCAATATGACAAAGAATTTCATTACATATGAGTGCTTTAGTAAGCCTCTAAAGTAAATTCCTTTCTGCATTGGGAAAACTGTCACACAATTAAAGTAGTGAAAGCAATCCCATTTCTCTCCCGCTGCAAATATAGTTTCCTATAGTAACAAGACAGTTGGAAATCATTTCCCTTGTTAATACTTTAAAAAAGAGGACATTTTCTTTTTAAACAATCCTTAAACATTTCCCAAGGGTTATAATTTTCTATTTAAAAAAAAAATACATAATATTTATCTTCATCATGTGGGGGAAAAAAATGCCGAATGCATACTTCTCAATGTAAAATCTGATTTCTCTTTCCTTTGAGTTTGTGTTTATTATTTGCTAATCCAGACATAAATGGGAGTGTCTTATAGAGTAACCAAGCAGAGACCAATACCTTATAATTCCCTTCTGTGTAAGATCACACAATGCTGTGAGAGCTGAACATAAAGACCACAGCCCCTGGGCCACGGTCACTTATTTCAATATAATGTCATTACTCTTCTGCCATTAAAGTCACAACTTATTTTGAATGTCATTTAAGGTAGATGTTTTACTCACTGTCAAGGGAAGACCAAATGAAACGCTGAAGATCAAATAATATGCAAGAGCTCTAAAAATAGGAGCTTAGAGCCGGGCTCGGTGGCTCAGCCTGTAAACCCACGCCTTGGGAGTCTGAGGTGAGTGGATTGCCTGAGCCCGCAGGTTCGAGACCCGCCTGGGCAGGCGAAACCTCATCTCTACAATAAATCAAAAAACTAGCCGGGCGTGGTAGCGCGCGCCTGTAGTTCCAGCTACTTGGAAGGCTGAGGCGGAAGGATCGTCGGAGCCCAGCAGGTCGAGGCTGCGGTGGCCGGGAGCGGCCACTGCACTCCAGTCTGGGCGATGGAGTGAGACTCCAACTCAAAA
>CAUYQG010288295.1:0-11330 GCA_963574415.1 Tarsius wallacei | reverse complement strand
GCAGGCCGGGCACGGTGGCTCAGTCTAATCCCAGCACTTTGGTAGGCTGAGGCAAAAGCATTGCCTGAGTCCGAGGGTTCAAGACCAGACTGGCATCTTGGTGAGACCTCACCTCTACAATAAATCCCAAAATAAGCTGGGCGTGGCAGTGCGCGCCGGTAGTTTCAACTGCTTGGGAGGCTGAGGTGGAAGGATCGCTTAAACCCACTAGGTCGAGGCTGTGGTGGCCGTGAGCGTGACACTGCACTCCAGTCCTCCAGCCTGGGCTACAGAGTGAGGAAAAAAAAGCAAAGTAAATAAATTTACACAAAACAAGATGCCAGAAAAATATCCTAAAAGTATGTGAGTAAATGATTGTATAAATCAATTTAATCTGCATATCCAAATTAATCATGGTTAAATAACATGTTTTTCAAAAGCAAACAATTTGATATGGTTAATACTGAATATTTAGATACAAATATGATTAGATTATTAGAAATTTGATGTTGTTAATGATATGTGGATGACCAAACAATTTTATATGTTATAGAGCAAACATTGGGGAATGAGGTATTCAATTTTTCATTCCACAAATATGTCATCAGGAAAAAAATATGGCCATTGAAGTTATAATATTGCAATTATCTTGAAATAAGATACTGAGCAAAGTATTTGGAATGTAGGCAAAATATTTTAAAGTGACATTAATTTAAGGAAGAATCACACTGTGGAGACCGATTAAATGCTGGCAGTATAATTGAAGGATGTTTATAAATCATTAATATGTTTTATGTTTGTCCTATGTGACATGGAATTAAATTTATTAGATATTTCAGAAGGACTACGGTGAAAATGGGTAAAACAGAAGAGAACAATTTAAAATGGTGAAAATGGAAAAACAGAAGAGAACAATTTGTCTCATGTTGTACAATAAACAAATATACATATTCATTATTTAATGTAATTGTATAATTGTATATTTAGACTCAGTTTAGAGATCACAGTTAACAATTCAGATTGAGAATTGAGGAGGTCACCTTCTTTGTTTACCAAGATGTATTTGTTCCAACATCTTTTTTTTTTTGAGTTGGAGTCTTACTCTGTTGACCAAGCTGGAGCCACACTCATGGCTACCACAGCCTCGACCTGCTGGGTTCATGCAATCCTTTGGCCTGAGCCTTCCAAGTAGCTGAAACTACAGGCCCTCACCACCACGCCTGGCTAATTTTTTGTTTTTTAATTTATTGTAGAGACAAGGCCTTCCTAAATTGCCTAGGCTTATCTCGCACCCCTGTACTCAGGCAATCCTCTTGCCTCCGACACCCAAAGTGCTAGGATTACAGGTGTGAGTCACTGTGCCCAGCCCCCAACATTTTTCCCATCTTTAGGGTGGGAAATCTTGTACTCTGTATGCATAGATCCACATCTCCACTTCCTATATGCATAAGACACAGTCTGGATCAATTTAATAATCTCTACTGGAAATTTGGGCACAAAGGTGACAAGTTACTCCTTTAACTTCTTAGAAAAACAAATGGATGATTCTGCTACTGAATCCAAAAACTTCCGTTTCACAAAACTTGTAGTCTTGTGAATAAGTTCTTCCTTTAATCCTATAAACAGGTTTCTTTTCTTTTTGCTAGTCATTTTTGCTTTCTGTAGCTGGCAAATAGAAAACTCAATAAATTATTGAAATTGGTTTCAGAGTGCAAGCAATAGGTGTTATTCCCTCTGGAATATATAATGCATTTTGAATTAAATACTGAGTTGCATCTCAGTGAATGGCAATAAACTCTTGACTCATATTTCAAAATGGTAACAGAACAGCTTATTTTGGGAAGTTAAGAAACAGTTTATCAAATTCTGGCTGTGGTTGTGTAAGATCATGGGTTTATTAAAGAAGGTGCTCTCAGGCACCAGAGTTGCTGCCACAGAATGACTTAAAAGTTAATATAAATATTTGAGCTACTGCTTAAAGAAGCTGATTTCACTTTATTAAAAAGCATAATGAAAAATGTAAAAACTCAAATATCAGCTAGACAGTCTGTTTCCACGCTGAAACAGGTGTGAATTTTCAGGCTTGACCACTGGCAATTACAAAGGCTTTGCCTGGCAGTCTTCAAGGGGAAAGCTGCCCTTCTTATACACAGTCACTTGGTGCACAGCCAGTGCACTGAAGTTCCTGATGGGAGTTGCAGTTAAGGACTCAACTCCCTCCACCCTCCTTCTGGCCTTCATTTCTTGTTCTAGATTCCTTCCTATCTGAGGTCTTTGGAGAGGTCTTCTGAATAAAAGCAGAATATATCTTTTGAATTACATGGATGGCTCTAAGGTGAACTGTGTTTCTTAAGTGTATGTGTGCATGTCCTAAATATATACAGATACTTCTTTACTCACAGCTGGCTTATTTCCTAATAAAGCTATTATAATCTGAAAACATGGTAAATTTAAAATGCATTTGGCACACCTGACCTAGTGAACATCCTAGTTTAGCCTAGACTACTTTAAATGTGCTTAGGATTCTTACTTTAGCCTATCGTTGAGCAAAATCATCTAGCACAAAACTTATTTTATACTAAATTGTGAATATTGTGTCATTTATTGAAGACTGTACTCAAGAGTAAACAGACCGGATATATGGGTACTCAAAGTACTGTTTCCTCTGAATGCATATTACTTTCACTCCATTGTAAAGCTAAGGAGTTCTAAGTAGAACAATCATTTGAAACCGCACATACACACACACACACACACACACACACACACAAGTCAAATGTGCAAGAAATAAATAATGGGAAATAAATATCTCTTTTGGAAACCAATATGACAATGTAAAACAGTTCTGGAATCTAAAACTCTTTGTGCATAATGACTCTACTAACACTTGTGCTGCATGACCTCCCACACTTTCAAGGATGAGACAACTCATTCCCACAGGTTCCGGGGTTTTGGTGAATGCTGATTCTTAGCTGAGTCTGAGAGTCAAGCAGAACCATTTCACCTGACGTCATCTTTCTCTAGGGCTGCCAACATCCAATGACTGATCTATATGGATTTATACAGGTTTAACCTGGTTGTGTCAAGGCAGGACTCTTCTGCAATTGCATTGTAGCTTTCTCACTCTTCCCAGATTTTTTCCCATCAGCTTGTCATTTTTTTTTTATATCAAGAGACCACTCCATAAGACCCCTGAATGCAAATCTTCATCTCAGAGACTCTGACCCAAGATGGTTGGTGCTAAAAGTGATCTGAAAAAAAGAGTCTATATAATTGAATTTGAGAAATGGGTCAGCCACTGTACAACTACATCAATGGTATTTGGGACGTATAAAGTTTCAGGCATGTTGGAGTGGTGCTATTTTTTATTAGAACACTGGAGGAAAGGAATACATTGACAGGTACAATAATCCAAGTATTTGAGGATTTTTTGTTTGTTTTGAAAAGTAGTCGTTGCAAGGAATACCTATTGTACAATTGCAGCTGGGAAAAATCACTAGAGAAAAACAGTGAGATACAATTCATTCACAACTGAAAGTGAAACATGAATGTTAGTTTCCTTGACTCTCGTCTCTCACAATCAGAAGGCAGAGGATTAGGTCTTGAATTTATTTTATTGTGAAATTACTTAATGGGTACATTATTCAGGTGATGGTTATACTAAAATTGCAGATTAAAAAAAATAAAAAAGAATAGCCAAGCTCCACAATGGATTGAAATTTCAACAAAGGAAACTCTGCTGTTCCACTCAGAGCACTGACTGAAAATAGATGGGTTCCTAAGACATGGGATAAGCAATATATATTCTCTCTCCCTCCACTCTTCCCTCCTTCTCTATCTTTTCCCTTTCTGCCATTGGAAATCCAGTAAATTGAGTTGAGTGCATGCCAACTGTTACACAATTCTCCCTCTTTCCCCTATAACCCCCAATGAGAGCTGTTAACCTAGACGTGTGAACATGGCATTTAAATGGAAGAACCATGCTTTAGTCACAGCTACATATATTATTTTATACTTATCACATCAGTAATGTTTTAATAGTTTGAAAGCTGCACATCACTACATGATGAAACCCAGTTGTTTCTGTGTACTTGTGTGCTCTCTAAATTAGATATTATTTCTTCTGTTTGCCTATGTACTCTCCAAATTAAATGGTTAACCAACCGCTGTGTACTGATTATTACCCAATAAATATTTCTCTAAAAAATGGGCATAAAATGTGAGATGAGAACAGAGCCCAGAAAACTCAGTGATTCCCAACATCATAAAAATCATTTCAGCAAATAGGTTCTGGGGTTGTCACTTTCATTTTAGTTGTTTTGTCTTCTTAATTTTATTGCTGTTCATACAAGTCTAGCTGGAACAAATTTGAGAACATGTCATGTCCTCAAATCTAATCTATCTGTCTCCAGTCATGTTAGGTATAACTTTTATAAACACATGGTTTCTATGATTCAATACCAAATATCTTATTTTGGTAAGAGAATTAAACTTTCAAAACAATTTTACTTACTATTATTGATTTACTCTTTGAAAAGAACGATTTTTAACATTGTTCATATATCTATGTTTTACTATCTTGCCTTTTCTTACACTGGTATGGAACTTGAGCTCTGAAGTCAGACTGCATGAATTCATACCATAGCTCTACCCCCCTTAGTAGTAGAAATGCTTCATATTTCCTATGCATACAGTGAGGATAATAAAATATATCTGTGGAAACTGCAGTTCTTAGTGGATATATAGCAACTTTTTCATATCATTTTGTGTGTTTAAGAAAGGATGTCAGAAAATTACAGGTTTTAATTTTCGTTTAGCCTTAGAAAAATGATAAATACATATTTATATTTGGTATGTGAATTATATGGAAACATAATAAAAATAGAGCATTATTCTCATTTACAAAGTCATTAATTTCACTTATATCTCATTTGGATGTAGTAGGCATTTAAATCTGTTTTCTAATAACATATGGTTAGTATCATTTCCAAATTTTTAATTATGAGAATAACTTGTAACTCTCTTAAGGCTATTCTACCTACAAACTACAGAGATTGTGAAAGATGCATGTATATTTAGTTAAGACAGGATTCAAATATCAGCTTATGAATTCCAAACTAAAATCCTCCAGGTAAAATTTCACAAATTTTAAAGCATTTATATATTTTCTTTCCTTACTTCCACAGTTAAAGTAGGTAGAAAATGATACATGTTGTTAGGCTCCTTGTAGGATTAATTTAAAAAATACAAATTATTAGTTATAGTGCCTGACATATAGTAAATTTTCATAATATTTGATGCTAATATTATAGATAATTTTTTTGCATAGATACAATTATTAGGTCATAGTTGTGTTCTGTCAAAATTTCTGATATTGCTTTATCATTTTTTGTATTTAATAGTAAAGCCAAATTTGAATGCATCTCAATTTTGTTTTATTTTCTTTGATCTTTTTCTTTCAAGATATGAATAATTATAAAAATTATTTTAACTCTTTTCTGTCTTAATTCTCAAAATATTTCATTTTTATAATTTTTTTAATTATTAGTCTTTTCAATGATATGTTCTTCTTTGCAGATTGTGATATGTGCATACCAGAAAGGGAGTTCGATATTTCCATGTAAATGAAAAATCAACCTGTTTTGTCTCTCTAAACTCACATTCAACAAAGAACACGTCTGACACCAGATGTTCACTTTTTTTCCCACACCAACAAATTCTCTGATACCAACTGGGTGACTTACAATTCACTTCAATTTTGACACTCTATGCCGGAGTTAGCGTGGATCCAGATGTTAAGGACTCAGTCCTACACGACTGCCCCACTTCAGATGAGGAGTTCAAGTTCAGTCCTCCTATAGTTTTGATCAACTGTTTCTAAACCAGGGGTTCCCACAACTCCATTCTCAGGTTTTATAATTTGCCAGAATGGCTCACAGAGCTGAGTAAAACACTTTGGTTAACATTTCCTACTTATTATATGATACATTTTTAAGATTTTAAGTTGTATTCATTTTCTAAATAAAAACTCATTGGGATTATATTTTGAATACATGTTAATTATAAAGGATATTATAAAAGATATAAATATTTTAAATATTAGTGGGACAGGAAATAGCTAGAAAAAGACTAGACAGACAGACAGGAGGGTCCTCTCATAATGATGTAGCGAATTTCCAGCAGGTCTCCTAGGCTCAGCATTGGTAAAGAAACTCTCTGTGAGCTTCTCAAGCCAGAGCTTAGGTACTCACTGCAGGGATCGAAAAGCAACCAATCAGCTTACCCTTAGGCCCCTATCTCCTGCCAATTGGTTCTTTATACTGACCAATCAGAACAGCAAGGGCTCACAGCTAGTGCTAGCCAATCGACTTGTACTTAAGGCTATATAAGCACCAGGTTTTTGGCCCCAGATGGGCAACCCCTTGGAGTCCCCTCCCATTGTGGGAGCTTCTCTGTCCTCTCAATAAATCCTGCGTCCATGTCCCTGATTCTTTCTAGGCATGAGACAAGGACCTCAACCCTGATGAGCTGCCACCTGAAGAGCTGTGGAAGATGGTCAGAGCCAGCTGAAGCAGGAGAACTGCTGGAAGAAGGAGAGACTCCAAAGCTGAGGCACCCAGGGGGCTAGAGTTGCCAGATCACTGAATCAGCAACACTTTCAGGGCTTGACTTGCCAGTCCATTAGAGCTGTCACTTCCTGGACTAGGCTTACCAGGCCCTCCAGACTACCTCTCTGGGGCTTTGGCTGACTGACCCACTGAGTTGACACTCTCAAAGCCCAGGCTGACCTGAAAAATCTACATCATTAGGATTATGAAGTTAGCATTTAAACGAATTTAAAAAAATAAATGTTTCAGATGTCAGAAGTTTATAAGTACACTAAAAAATACTTGAGATAGGAAAACAGAGATAGGAATTTTTTTTTTAATAAAAGGCACATGAGATGCACTTTATTTTTGACAAGCTGACAATGAGTGAAGAGCAGAAAATAATTCTTGAGTAAAACAGTAGATATTTGGGGGAGGAGCAGGTGTTAAGTCCCTGTGGTGAAAAAAATATTCCTAAAAAGATTCCAAGAACAGCAGAGCAAGCAGGTTGGGGGAGCTAAGGAAGCAATAGAGAAGGGTAGTGAGGAACAATAAGATAGGAAGCCAGAGAAGGGAGCAGAGTTCACACAGCCATAGTAACATCTAAGGATTTTAATTTGAGTCAAACAGAAAGTAAATTATGGGATTTGAGCTGACATGATCTTCCTTTCTGTTTACTTTATGTACTTTATGTAGAATAGAGTGAAGGTGATAATTCTATCTTTATATCTATTTTTGACAACTCCCTGTGTGCTATTTATAACTTCAGTTGACTTCTTCTAAAATAATGGTACATAAGTTCATATTCTCAGGAATCTATTTATTTATTTACTCCCCTTATAATCCTTCTGAAGATGAGGATTGAGTAGTCATATCCTAGTTATTTTCCAGAGTTTATACCTTGACTGAAATCCTTGCAATTTGATTATGTAAATTGTAAATATTTGTATACATGTTCTTAATAGGCTATGCTTTTAATTTTTGCATATATTTATTAATATTTAATAGAATTTAAAATACTAATTTTGCACACATATATTACAAATACACACATGCTCCCAATGATAATTAACAATAAACAGTACTAGTAATTTATCTGCAAACATGTTTTTTTAAAAATACTTTCTAATTATTCTCTCATTCAATTGCAGAAAGATAATATAAGATTGTATTTAAGTATATCTATCTTAATTCACTTCTGAAGAATTGTATTAAACTTCAGAAATTTATTATTATTATTATTATTATTATTATTGAGTCAGAGTCTTACTCTGGCTGTGTATTATTATTATTGATTCAGAGTCTCACTCTGTGTACCATGCTCATGGCCACTGCAGCCTCGACCTGCTGGGCTCAAGCAATCCTTCCATCTCAGCCTTCCAAGTAGCTGGAACCACAGGTGTGCATCACCGCACCCAGCTAATTTTTCTTGATTTATTGTAGAGACAAGGTCTCATCAAGTTGCCCAGGCTAGTCTCGAACTCCTGGGGTCAAGAAATCCTCTCATCTCAGCTTCTCAAAGTACTGGGACTACAGGCTTGAGCCACCACACCCAGCCCAGAGATAATTAATGATGATATAGTATCACAAATGTTGGTGTTGTGCTTGTAAACTTTCTATCATTCTATATCTCTTCTTTTACAGTTTCAGTCTATGTGCTCCACAGTATATGTTTTATTCTTTTGTAGTCTATATGAGTAGTATATTTTGTGTTTTTTGCCTACTTCTAAAAGGTATCTTTAAATGATAGTTATTAGTTTTTCTCACATAGTCCTGCTGACACTTCTCCAGCCAAACAGTTTTTTTTTTTAAATTCTGTCTATTTTTTGGTTGGCAGTCCCATATGATCAGTTCTAGTCAGTGAGATAGATGTAAGCAGGCATTTCACATTGCTGGTGGCTGAACGCTGGGATGATGTCATCCAAAAGTCTCTATTTACTTCTGTGTGGCAATCAGTAATGTTTATAATGGTTCCTACTCTATTGGTCTGGAACTGTGAACCTCTACAATGGTAAAAATCAGTTTTCTAATCTCTGTCCCTAGAACTACATACTCTACAATGAGTAGAACCTCTACAATGAGTAGTGGCCCTTTTTTCTCAGTCAACCCCACATGGTCATAACTATGAGTAATAAATTGTCAATTTTTAAGCTATTAGTTATTTGAGTATGTAGCATCACCTATTTCCTCTTGAAAACATGAAAACTCTAGAATTAAGGTTTATGCATATCAGAAAACATAAAATCTAAGTCACTTTTAGATAAGAAATTTGTTGGGGAAGAAAAAAGCTATTAACATTAAAGGAAGGAGAATAATTTCCATTGTAAGAAAGCAAAATATGTAGTTCTAAGGTCAGAGATAGGAAACTGATTTTTACCATCGGAGGTTGACTGCTCTTGTCCATGTTTGGAAAGATACTACAAGAAAGAGATAAGGGCCAGATGTGGTGGCTCACACCTGTAATCCCAGCATTTTGGGAGGCCAAAGTTGGAAACTGCTTGAACCCAGGAGTTTGAAACCAGCCTAGGAAACATAGTGAAACCTTATCTCTACAAAAAATAAAAAATAAATAAATAATTAGCCAGTCATCATGGTGCGCATCTGCAGTCCCAGTTACTCGGGAGAAAGAGGCTGAGGCAGGATTGCCTGAGCCCAGGTGGTTGAGGCTGCAGTGAACCAGTGATCATGCTACAGAATCCCAGCTTGGATAACAGAGTGAGACCCTGAATAAAAAATTAAAAATAACCATAAAGAAAGAGATTAGATTGCAAAACAGTTGGCTAATCTGAAATTAGAAACAGAAAGAAGTGGTTCACAAATTCGGTAATTTGTAGAGCATAAACAAATTATAGTTTCTCAATTCCAAACAATTATATAATTGGCAGTCTTTAACCAAGGCAGATGAAAACTCAGCTTGCAGATGAAATCAAATCAAGGGGCATGGCTATCACATTTATAACCAGAAACTATTAAAAAAATACGAAGTCATTACCAGGTAAAACTCTTTTAATTGGGAAACGACTAAAAGCAAATTTACTAAGTGTTTGGAGGTTCTACAGATGCCTGCTAAGCTTAAATTACTTTCCTTTTTCCAGACCACACATACTGCAGTGAAATAAAGTCTTTCCTCTCCTCCCTCCTAGTAAACAAATGGAAAAAAAAAAATCTTTCCTTTAAGGAGGAGAAAGGAGAAAGAAAAAGAGTGCATGTGGGTGTGGCGAGAGACAAAAAAAGAGAGAGAGAAGAGGAAGAAGAAGAGGAAGAGAAAGAAGAGGAAGAAGAAGTAGGAAAGAAAGGAGGAGGAGGAAGAGAGAGGAGGAGAGAGAAAGGAGAAGAGAGGGGAGAGAGAGAAAGAAAGAGGGCGAGAGAGGAGGAAGGAGGAGGGAGAAAAGAGAGAGAGAGGAGCAGAGAGGAGAGAAGAGAAAGGAGTGATATCTATCTTTGGAGGCTATTAGCAAAAATGAGAAGCCTACAACTATGGCTCCAAAAAAAAAAAAAACCTTCATCAACAATAACAACTCCTGAAAGTGTGACAATTAGCACAATAAATTAATAAAAATAAAAGGAAATAAAAACACAATATTTGTTTATGTGATCGTTGCAATGCAAAATAATCAGCGTCTTAGAATGAAATGTTTTTGTTGTCCCTTTCATACAAAAAATGTCCATGAGACAGAAAATAGCCTGAGGAAGCTGTTTGGTCTCCAAATGGTATATTTTCAAATGTTCACTTCAGAAGGTACCAAGAAGTTTAATGAAAAAAAAAAAAAAGAAAGAAAACTTTTCAGAGAGTTCAGAGATAAGTGACAGAGGCCTACAGAGCACAATGGATTTGAGTGCCCACTTCCAGCAATTGAGAACCCCCAAGAATAAAAGGGTTTATTTCACATTTCAAGGCAGAAGGTCATTATAATTTTTATCTTTTGATATAGTAGAATTTCAGTAGAACAAGATTTTTTATTTGCCTTTTTCCAACTTCTTTTTTTTCATTTCCAATTTCTTTGTTCCAATGAGAGATTTTTGTTTGTTGTCTGTATAGTGAATAAACTATTTTTTAAGATTAGTTTAAGTTAATAGACAAATTGAACCAAAAGAGGTTTCTCGTATACCTCTTCTCATATACACATTTGTGGTACATTTGTTAGTATTAATGAACTAAGATTACATTGTTAACAGAATTAGCATAATGTTGACATTAATTAAAGCCCATGGAAGTAAAGTTCATTCTTTGCATTTTACAGTTTTGTGGGTTTTGACAAATGCATGATAGCATGCATCCATCATTACAGTATTATACAGAATAGTTTCACTGCTCTAAAAATCCCCTGTGTATCACTTATTCATCTCAAACTCCCCCACTCCAAATTCTTCTAAACCACTGATCTTTTTAGTGTCTATATAGTATTATCTTTTTTGGAATATCATACATGGAAGTTTTAACAAATACTATCTTCTTTTATTATTGGTGTTTATTGTATGGGTGAAGGACATATAGCAGTTCCTTGTAGCTCATAGGTTCCCACATTAGTAGGACTTGTATTTGATAGCATGATTGGCCGAATTGGCATTTGGTGACCTAGAGGGCATCATATTTCTTACTTAGGTTTGATGAAATGTAAGCCACTCAGCATGGTTTTGATTTGCATCTCCCTGATGATTAGTGAGGTTGAACACTTCTTCATGTGTCTGTTGGCTGCTCGGATGTCCTCCTTTGAGAAGTGTCTGTTCATATCCTTTGCCCATTTTATAATGGGGTTGTTTGTT
>CAUYQG010288291.1:0-68009 GCA_963574415.1 Tarsius wallacei | reverse complement strand
GCGCCTTGGGAGGCTGAGGTGAGTGGATTGCCTGAGCCCGCGGGTTCGAGACCCGCCTGGGCAGGCGAAACCTCATCTCTACAATAAATCAAAAAAAATTAGCCGGGCGTGGTAGCGCTCGCCTGTAGTTCCGGCTACTCGGAAGGCTGAGGCGGAAGGATCACCGGAGCCCAGCAGGTCGAGGCTGTGGTGGCCGGGAGTGGTCACGGCACTCCAGTCTGGGTGACAGAGTGAGACTCCAACTCAAAAAAAAAAAAAACCATCACAAGCGATCTGCTTGCTCCCAGATTTGGTGCAATGCAGCAGAGCTGTGTGCATGGGTCAAATGGTTCTGGTCCCCAAGGATGGCAGGCAGGATGACTGACACAGCCCTGTGCAACTCCTTGCTGTCTTGGTACAGCTTTCCTTGATGATGTCGCTCATTGCATTCCACAGTGTCCTCTTAACAAGGACCCATGGAGAAATTTCCCTCAGGTTTGGCTGGGTAGGATTAACTGTCTCTGTCCAGAGCAAGCAGCTCTTCTGGTCCATTGGGTGGTGCATCACAGTACTGCTCAGCCAGAAGGCCCAGGACCTACCCCTCACAAGTACAGCAGCAGGCACAGCAATACGTGTTGTACGATCACACTGCTCCTGGCTTTCTTGTGTCCAGAGCAAGCAGCTCTTCTGGTTCATTGGGTGGTGCGTCACAGTACTGCTCAGCCAGAAGGCCCAGGACCTACCCCTCACAAGTACAGTAGCAGGCACAGCAATACGTGTTGCATGCTCACACTGCTCCTGGCTTTCTTGTGCTCTGTTACTTGTTTTAATTCACAATATCTGGTATTAGTACATATATTTAAATCAAGTAACTTTTATATGGCTTAAAACACACCTACACTGAGTGAAAAAGGAAAATGGAAGACCCTGACAACCCAGTGAGTGATTGCACAGGACAAGAGTCACATGGGCCTTTTCCAGACACTGGGCAAGATGGCAAAATGTTCTGATAACCTGTTCCTCCTGGGCTTCCTAACGGGCCATTAGAAAAAGGGACGACTTGCTGGTTAACAGAGATGAAAGTTTCTGTCATTTTTCTGCAAGCAAACAGGTCTTTAATGTTTCCTGGAACCACACGTCTGCTTTGTGTCCTTTAACCGAAACAACTATAATCCTTAACACCAAAGAGCAGTGGGCCCCCGATGGTGCAGTGGCCGTCTAGGAGAACAGAAACACCTGCGGGAAAATTAAGCCGAGCATGTTTTGCAAGCCACGTCTGGGATCTGTAAATGCTAACTGATCACTAGTGGCTTTCCCCTCCTTTCTTTTTTCTTTTTCGGTCGTATGTTTTCAATGACTCCCCCGTACCTGAGTGAGGTGCTGGACAGATATATTTTTGCACAGATTCCCAGTGGACTTAAAGAACATTCTTCATGTCCATGTGTTCACGCTGTTCATCGTGGTCACAGCTTCTATTTCTTATGCCAAGCCTTAGTTCTTTTAATTGGGTCACCTTTCTCTTTCCCTGACACTAATGAAATTATTTTTATTAGAGTCTGCAGTTTCCTAATCATTGCTTCTGGATTTGGAGTTTTATGGGTAGATCAAGGACAAATCATCAAGAATCGGGGGCAGGAGAGAAGGTTAATTTGACCTTTGGGAAACTGTAAGAGTACTAATGCACAGATACGCTACTCAGAGTCTGAAACAAAGACTCTTCATTAGTTTAGATGTAATAAACAGACACATTTGAAGAAGAAACAGACTGGACTTTTTTTTTGTATGTTGATGAGGATTTGGTTTAATTTTCGAAGCATACTTCAGACCTTGCCAAATTTTTAAAAGAGACATACCTTTAACTCTTCAGGAGGTGTGAAAAAACACTACTTTTCCTGTTCAAGGAATGATACCTGACAACTTACAGTTAGGACTCTCTATAAGTTTTCACGGTTTCTCCAAATGAAATAACTCTCTTATTTTCATTCTGACTTAACATTACTATGAGTTTATTTTTTAATACAAAAAAATAGACATCCAAAAAGAAAGAAGTAAAAATATTTATATTCTTCCCACACAAAGAGAAACACTTAGTGTATTTCTGTCCAGGCTTTTTTTTTTCCTGTGCATGTAAACACACATGGACATTTATATTTTATAAAAGAAAGAATTCATACTGTAAGTGCATTGTTTGCTTTTTTCTTAATATATTTTAGGTTTTTTTCATGTCTATATATAAATATATAGATCACTATCATTAATAACAACTGCTCAATACTATACAATATGTATTGCAATTTGTTAAATTTCCGACTTTTTGAAATGCACTCACTTTGTATACAAGTCAACTATTGCATAATATTCCTGCATAACAACTGCAAAATCTCAGTGGTGTGCAGAGATAAGCACACCTTTCTTGCTTGTGTGTTTGCAGGATGGCTGAGTCTGTATAAGGGGCTTGAGCATCTGTGGATTTGGGGATCTGAAGGGACCAATCCCCCAGGGACATCAAAGGACAACTGGATAGAGATCCTATGCCCATTTCCTGGTTTCCCCTTACAGCACCATCTCGCAGAACTACATTCCACCATCACAGCCGCACTCCTGATCAAGTGACATTGGTGCACAGGGAGGCAGAGGAGGCTCTGCTCTGTGTCTCTCATCCCCCTCCCCTGGGACTCTCTTATCATGGTGCCGGCTAGTATCATGTTCTTAACATAGTGACAGCAAAAGTGCACGAGTACAAGCCCAGTCACACAAATGTCTTTCAAACCTTGACTTGCACCTTGGTTAAGAATATTCCACCAGCCAACATTCACATGGCCCAGCCTAAAGCCAGGGCCAGGGAGTAAACTGGGAATATAAAGTGGGGCACAGTGGATGGTAAATATTTCCAAACACTAATCTAATCTACTGCATGCTGTCTCCATTTTTCTTTCTTTTACTTTTTCTTTGTCTTTTTTTTTCTTTAGAGTTTGTGTCTCGCTCTGTTGCCCAGACTGAAGTACAGTGGCATCATCATAGCTCACTGCAGCATCAAACTAGGCTCAAGTGATCCTCCCATCTAAGCCTCTCAAGTAACTGGGACTACGGGTGTGTGCCACCATGTCTGGCTCATTTTTTAAAAAATTTTTGTAGAGACAAGGTCTCACTGTATTGCCCAAGCTGGTCTTGAACTCCCAGCCTCAAGTAATCTTCCCACCTTAGCCTCCCAAAGTATTGCGATAAAAGGCATAGCCACCACACCCAGCCCCATTATTACAAATGCATCAAGAACACGCCATTCTTACAACTTACATACCTGATTGATTTTTTTTAGCATATATTCATAGAAGAGAAATTTGGTCAAATGTAAAAGGGTATATAAAGTTTTGACTTTTATACATGTGGCCAGACTGCCTTCATTAAACTTGTTTAAAAAATGAGATAGTCTGTGAGATTGATTTTGGGAGAGGAGAAAGGAAGACACTAAGTCAAAAACAAAATAAAACAAAACAAAAGGCCTATATTTGACTGAGAGAAAAAAAGCTCTAAACAATGACAAATTTTGGCTTTAAATGTAACCTCTTGACTTTGTGAAATAAGAAGCTCCAATTAGTTCTCTAAGACCCAGGATGAGTTACTCTGATGTCTTTGGAATACCGTATTATTAGGTTTGCAGGGAAAATACCCATAGACACTCCCTAGTGTCTAAGTATATTTATAAAATCTGAGTTATTCCCTCATACACACACACATAAAACCTTGAGAATTCCTGGGAAAATAAAATTTTTTTTAAAAAATAGGCTTTAAAGTTTGAAAATACAAGTAGTTGATTCTTTCACAGACCCACAAGATCTTTCTAAGTAGCTAAGGACCTTCACTGAATTTCAAACAATATTGGCAATGGAGAATGATTTTCTTGGTGGAGAAGACAAAAGGTTCTTGCCCTGTGCCTTTCATCTTTTCTCTTTCTTCCTTCCTATCCTACCTTTTTCTTCCTCTTCCTGCTTTAGCCTCTTTCTCCTTGTCATTTGTTCACTGAGTCTTAAAGACAGGACGAATAAAACAAGGAAGGAAAAGAAAAGACGCGTATGCATATGCTCATAGCTGGATAGAACAATCATTTTACTATCTCTGTTGACTAGAGTATTACTTTCTCACCTTATTAAGTCAATCGTTCATTCCTATAGACATTTATGAGAACACTGTGGTTTCTAATAAATGAATATGTTGAGTGAACTCCCTGCAAGTGAATATTGAAAAATAGGGATTCTTGATGTGTTTTCAGCCATTGCTTGAAAACCCAACCTTTAAGCTTTTAACACCAGAAAAAACACCCATGAGTGGCCTTCCCAAAGTCCAACAAAAACATGTGGAGCTAACTTCCAAAATATGGGGTAAAAGAGTAACCTCTGCTCTTCGTGACCATAGTCTGATCAATGTGTTTGGTTTCAAGTAATAGTAACCAAGTTGTGTTGGGTTCAACCAAGAGGGATTTATTTTCCGATCATAACAAGAAGTATATGGAGGTAATAACCAAAGCTGGTTCAGTGGTTTAACAGTGGTGTCATCTCTACTGATTCTCTTGACCTTTCTCCCAGGATCACTAGAGGATCCTGTAGCTCCAACCATAATATTTGAGTTCAAGCCAGAGAAGAGGATGGAAAGAACAGTACTGTAACTTTTCGTAGGAAAGCAAAACTCTCCCACCACTGTCATCCTCCTTCTCATCAGAGTTCAACTTACATCTTGGCCAGAACCACTGGCATGACCATCCCTACCTACAAGGGAGACTGAAAACATGAAAATTTTTTATGAAGACATCAAAAAAAGAAGAGTGTTGAGAATAGGTGTTGAAATTTCCAATAAACAGTATCTTATATGAAAAGGAACACAAAATATGGAAGAGCCACCTTAAATATTTAATAAAAGCATCATCCAGGGACATAGAGGGACACAAAAGAAAGAGCTACTCAGGCCAAGTTGGTCTGGCTACAGGCTTGAGTCCCTCAGACTGGTTACTCAGTATCAAATACCTCAATTCTTCTTGAAACCTTCTTCTTACACTCCTTTCCAACTTCATATGTGGGAATATATGTAAATATATACTTTGCATCTTATTTGAATTTTAATCTACATAAGTTGGTATCATCACTGTAAAGGATATTAACTACTCCTATTTAGACATATTTGGGTTTTGATTAGCTATTTTATTTTAGTAAGAGTTTATATTCCCAAACTTGGTCAAGTGCAGTGAGATGCAGAACTGTGTCATGAGAAGAGCATTTGACTGGCGGGCAATTGACTTAGGAGAGTCCCCTAAACTTGAACTTTCTTCTTGGGAAGGAAGACAGCATCTACCCTGCCTATCTCACTGAGCTGTAAACAACAGATGAGAAAGCACTCTGCACAGAGCAAAGGGCTTTTCAAATACATATGTACGGTGTATATTTCACATTGGGCCCATCAACCAGCTTTTCTCTGAACCTAGGCTTTCCCAGGATTTGAAACTGAGATGGAGGCAATACTATAGTCCCCAAAGGAAACTTCTGGAATATTTTCCTATGCGATTCCTAATGGTCTGACCACCAGGGAGCTTCCGTCTGCTGATTTTACCGACTCTACCGGCATAGTTTAATCATGAAGAGCGTCCACAGAGAATGGTTCTGCTTTGCTAAATTAGCTTTCACAAAGGCCCACATGCTGTTGTTTCCATGAGTAACATCAGAAGAGTAAACTGGCCGTGGGTCTCTTCTTAAATTGTTTTTCCGATGAGATAGGTATTATTATGATTCCAAACTTAAATCTGAGGAAACCAAGGTTTAGAAAGATTTTGTGTTTTGCCCAAGATTGCACAGTCTGGCTTTCAAACCAGATCTGTCTTATCCTGAGGCAGAGTTCTCAGCCTGAGCTCTGATCAGAGGTCAAAGGTAACACCATCAACATAAAAATTCTTCTCCTCTTCCTCCTCCTCCTCTTCCTCCTCATCCTTGAAGCACACCTTTTGTCTTATGTAACCCTCTTTTCAACTCTGTGAGGTGGGCAGAACTGTGAATTTATTAGCCCCAATTTGCAGGTGTGGAAACAGGCTCAGAGACATGAAGTGGTCTGTCCTTGACCCTCTGGAATTCGTGATGGAGTGAAACTTGTAGTGGAGTAAGACCTGGAGTCAAGGTTTCTCCCCCTCTAAATCATTTAGAAGCTTTGGAATTTAAAGAAGGTCATGGATTTTGAACCTAATGAAAACGCATTCTGGTTGAGTTCACTTAATATGTCCCATCTTCTCAGAAGCAGACCTTTGGTGTGGTCTTCTCTACTCCTCCTAACTATTGCTGTCTAGCTTGGTGACCTTCCACAGGCAATTAAACTGCTTTGTGTCTTCACATAGGTCATTTCTCTGCTCTTCCCTAGCTCCTCTAGAAGCTAGTGTTTCCAGATTTGGAAAAAAGAGGGCGGGGCTGAGGAAGGGTGTTTAATGAGTAACCGCCACCACTGCTTCTGCTAATCTCATTAACGTTAATGGCTTTTTCTGGGCCTCATTGGCGTAACATACATATACATATGTATTTCCGTTCTGACATTCATCTGACCTGGTCTGCAGCATGGGATGTAGCCTTAGATGAGCAACCAGAAGCCACCGTTTCTAGCCAAGGTCTGCCTGTCGTGGCCATCTCCCTCTTCTCTCTGGGCCTCCCATCCTCATCCCTAAGCTGAGAAGGTTGAATCAGAAATCCTCTAAGGAATCTTTCTGTGATTTATTTTCCTCCTTGGGTAGAGTTCCAGTTCACCATCATTGACTATTTTTGGCTCAGAATTACTGTGGTTCAGTGGTCGAAGAGGAGCTTATTACAAATTCATCTTTAAAATGTTTTGAGATCATTAAGAGAAAGCTGAGCTCACCATTGCCTCCAGAGCTTTGGATGTTACCAACCTTGCTGGGCAGGAGTAGGCCTAAGAAGAGTGGAATTTGGGGACAAAAGTGCCTGGAGGTCCTAAACCCTTTCTCCGGCTTCTGCAGAAGGAAAGATCACAGCCCAGATAACTTGCCCAGGGTCCCCAGGCCCTTAAGAAAAAAACTGAGAAGAAAACTCTATTTCCTACATTTTACGATGCCTCTCATAAAGCGACAAACATTTATTAGTATATATTTTAGTGTTATTCCTATAAAATTGATGGCCGTGTGTATCGGTGGTGCATACCATTCTTTTTGTGGTCATACTCAGTTACTGCTACAGTCAGTGACAAGTCCGTTTTTCAGGCTGTGGAAATAATTACATCGTCAAATACCATTTCATGATTAAAAACTGTCTAACCAGGAATAGCTCTCCCTTCACAGTAATTGCTTGTGGCAAATATCCTTTTTTAGAAAATAAATGCTGAACAAATTGAAGTCAGATCCCCCCGCCCCGTCTAATGTTAAAATAATTGCATAAGAGGTAATTTTAGTTTAGGGACATTAAAAGTTCTCTATATTGCATGATACAGTATTTGGTCCTGAGCACCCTTCCTTCTATCTCAAAATATTTATCTTTCTCAGAGTCAGAGCTGAAGTGGTATCCACCTTCCTTTAAATAAAACTCTTTTCTTTTTGTTTTCTTCTTCTTTTTTTTTTTTTAAGAGACAGTGTCTTGCTTTGTTGCCCAGGATGGAATGCAGTGGTATGACTATAGCTCACCGAGGCCATGAACTTCTGGGCTCAAGCAATCCTCCTGCCTCAGCCTCCAGAGTAGCTGGGACTACATGCACATGCCACAGCACTCAGCTAACTTTTTAATTTTTTGTAGAGACAGGATCTTGTGATTGTGCCCAGGTTGGTCTTGAACTCCTGGCCTCAAGCAGTTGGTCTCAAACTCTAGCCTTAGCCTCCCAAAGCACTGGGATTACAGACGTGAGTCACTGACCTAAATCAAACTTTAATTCTCTCCTGCCTCCTCTCATTTTTTTTTTTTTTTTTTTCCTTAGCAGCTGAATTTTCTCCCTCTTTACTAGTTTGGAGTTCCCACTCCGATTCTAGTTGTCTGACCTTGGGAAAATGAAATTCTCCGAGGCCCAGTTAAAAAGTAGTAATAATGATTGTATCCCACAAGGTAGTGGGTGTGTGAATTAACTGAGAAAGTTACATTGTAGGATAGTGCCTGGCATAGAATTAGCTCCCAATAAGTGTTCATTCTCCCATGGACTCATGGCCTAATTTCCGTTTTGGTTACAGCATGAAGGCATGGCTCACCTTAGAAACTCTCAGTAAGTAATTGTCCACCTCCCTGTTGCCAAGTTTCTTTTCTAGATTTTGTTATTTTTTTCCACTCCTCATTCTATCTTTATATACATTTTAGAAAAAGTTTAAAAGTCGCTTTCAGATTGCTCTCTTATCTGCAGTTCCTGGGTGTTTGTTGTGGATATCAATGCTTGCCCGAGATGGGGTATTTCTTCATCGCTTTGCCATTGGAGTGTGGGAGCTACAGCCGAAGTCCTTTTCCTGGAGAGACCCCCAGAGGTCCTAGAGAAGAACCTCTGGGAGGGTTTTTATTTTGCCTTTTTGGGATCCTATCGAACCAAGCTTTATATTAACTTCTAAGATTTTGAAGATATCACCAACTGAGTAGCTCCCCAGCAGTTCATAAAGCTTTCAGCTGTATGCTGAGAAAACTCCTCAGGTCCAGCTTTCTTCCAGCCAGGGAAGCAGTTGGCTACACAGTCTCAATTGTGAACTATATTAAAATTGCATCTAAATCTTAGAACTGCAGAGTTTATTAGGGTCTGGTACTGCTATAAGACATTCAGCTTTATGCGAGCGCAACATTCTGACTTTGCATTTCCTTTTTATCTGACACCTCAGGATTTCCCTTTCTTATTCTGAATTTGGCTATAGGGAATTTGTGTACATGTGTGTTTTATCCAACTTATCTGTGTGTTTGGAGCAGGAAGATGGGTTTTCTACATCAGGTCACGCCCACGTAAGCAGGTGAGAGCTTCTTTTGCTTTCTTTCCTTCAGCGTTGGAATGGTGGCTTCTGCTAACAGCTGTATAGTTTTCAGCCCCAGGACTCTATGGAAAGTGTTTTCTGGAAGCTCAGCAGTAACCTCTTCGTTGCCAAATCCAGTTGTCTTTTCTGAGTCTTAGGGTGCGTAATGGATTTTGTGAGTATCTTGACAGTTGCAACCTGTAAGAAATTGCCAACCAGAGTGTAAGGCCCAAAGCAATGTGGCATAGAACATTCTTGTTTGACTTAGGTTAGCAGCCCCCGTGATGGCCAGCACAGGATCTTGCATATAGAGATTTGTCTAGTTCCCAGGGGAAAAACTGGTGCTATTTTTATTAAGATCATGTATACAATGGTATAAAATTCAAGAATGTTACGACTTTATATTTTGTTCTAGTGTTCTTTGGGGACTTCAGAAATATTTTAAAGATTTTTGTAAGTGACTTTCATATTTTTAAAATTGACTTATTTTATCTTTTTTGTTGCTATTGTAAATAGGATCTTTTCTTCCAATATATCTTCAATCTGTTTGTTTATAAATATGAAAGTTATTTGATCCCATGTAATTTTATATACTTTATCTGCCTCAATTATTTTATTATTTCAGTAGTTTTTATTATTCTTTTCCTTTTGGGTGTTCAAGGTATATAGCCATATCATCTGCAAGTAGTGGCAATTTTACCTCCTGATCAAATTGTTTACCCCTAATTTTTTTTTTCTTATCCTGTTATATAAGCTACTACTTCTAGTACAAAGTTAATTAAGAGCTAAATCATTGTCCTGTTACTGATTTTACTGAAGATACTTCTTGTGTTTCTGTCTCAGTGTGATGCAGTCTCTAGAGCGGTGGTAGATTTATTGTTATCACGTAGGGGAACATTCTTATATATTTGAATATTTCTAACAAGAATAGATATTGATGTATACTTTTTCTTCTTAAACGTTTTAATATGGTGAGTTATATTAATGTATCTCAATTTTAAACTGTCTCTATTTCTAGCATAAACACCACCTGATTAGGATGCATTATTCTTCTAATAAGATTCTATTTGTTAGTATTTTACTCAGGATTTTTGCCTCTGTGTTGATAAGGTGATTTTCTTTTTGAAATCTTTGTTTCATTATGTTATTTCTCACACTAGAAAATTGTGAAGTTTTCATTCTATTTCTGTGTTCTAGAATAGCTCAAATAAATTTGAGATTTTCTGTTGGGCAAAGTGTGTGGAAATCCTAAATGAAACCAGCTGGATCTGGTCCTTTTTAGGGAATGAGGCTCTTTAGCAACTTTCCTTTAGTTAGTCTGTTCAGATTTTCTCTTTCTTCTGGAGTCAGTTTAAGTAAATGATGATGATAATGATTACAAATTGTCTATTTACCTAGCTTTTCAAAAGGATTTGCCTTGAATTTAGTAGTCTTTTTGATTACTTTGGTTTGCTTAAATTTTGTAGTTGTTTCCTTATAACATTTCTTGTGTTGAGTATTTTCTATCCCCCCACCCCCTTTTCCTGATTAAGTTAGCTGGCAGATCAACTATTTTACTCTTTCCCTCAAAAGCTTTTAGGTCTGTTTATTCTATTGGTGAGTTTTTCCAACTCACCAATATCTGCTGTTATTTTTATTAATTTCTTCCTTCTGCTTCTTGCCAATTTATTTTTCCTTTTCTAACGTCTAATACCCATGTTTGCTAACCTTAGATTTGCAGCTAAATGGATTCAGAGTAGCCCACCAGTTCCATCTAAGAGATGCATCTTTTAGAAATTTCCCCAGATAAGCTAAAGGGAACAATGTTTCCTAAATTTCCACATATTAAAAATTATTATCTCATGAAGAAGTGATTAAGCTATGCAGCCAAAAAAATATGGGAAGAAGCCATCATAGAGTTGGAGTATTATAGCAGTGGGCCAAACAGGTAAGGTTAGTTATTAGAATCATATTATTTTTCTGCATTTTTGTGGTGTGTGTAGAATTTACCAGCTTAAAATGTATATTTATTACCCTTTCTCTGCTCATCTTACATAATTACTCTTGCTTGTGTCTATTTTGTGTGTAAACCATCATATTAATTATTTTTAAAGAAATTGACCTCCATATTATACGAACTCCAAGCCCACAACACCTGGAGTGATACCCAGATCACTACCGTCTATGGACCCTCTTTTGCAGATGCTGGATGTGCTTTAGTTCCTCAGGGGTGCCCTTCACCCCCCAGAAGTGTATTATTTTGAGGGCTTTATGAAATCTGCTGCCTCTATACTCTCCTTCCTCCTCTTTCCCACACCTCCCTCCTTTATAGCTCTGGAGAAAATTTGTTTATCTTTTGTATTCCTTCCAAAAATTTAGTGTTTATCTCTTTATTTTGCCAGAAATGGAAGATGGTGGGTTTTTCTCTTTTGTTCTCATCTTTGGGTTGTTTCCACAAGAAGGAGGGGAGAATGCTGACTTGTACAATAATGTTCACACCAGAAATTCACTTCTGTCATTTTAAAGACTTTTTTGTTTCTTAAAAATAAAACATATGCCTATTATAGAAAAGTTGGATCCTGAGAAGTATAAAAAAGAAAATTAAAACCACCATCACTGTTAAAATCTTTGTGTATTTCTTTCTAATCTTTTTTCCATGCTTGCATATTTTCTTTCTTTCAGAAATGAGGATCACTCTAAACCTACACTTTTGTGTTCTCATTTTTTGGGGGCATGAGCATTTTCCCATATCACTAAAAGAAAAAAGTTGTAATGCTGCTTAAAATATTTTAATATTTCCATATTGTTAGACATTTAGCTGATTCTACTTTTTTCATTTATGAATTGTACTGTACAGTTTGGCAAATTGCAGTCCATTGCCCAAACTCACCCTGCTGTTACTGTTTTTGTAAATAAAGTTTTATTAGAATACAGCCATGCACATTTATTTATATACTGTCTATGACTGGATTCTTGCTATGATGGCAGAGTTGAATGGTTGTGCTACAGACCGGATGGCCTGCCAGTCCTAAAATATATACTACCTGGTCACTTATAAGAAAAATTTCCAACCCCTGTTGTCCTATAATGAACATCTTTCCATGCACATTTTTGTATGCGTGCACGTGTTTTTTCTCAACATAAACACCAAGAAATGGCACCACTTTGGTCACAGGGATATGAACATCTTTATGGCACTCACCAAATTTTCCACCACAAAGTTTGGTTCACCATTTCATTACTAAAGTCTGAAAATTTGACCTTTTTCTCACACCCTTGGCAACACTGGGCATAACCATATTTTTAACTTTTTCAAATTTGGAAAGTCGAAGAATGCTATCTACTATAGTTTGAGTGTTTGTCCCCTTTTAAACTCATGCTGAAACGTAACCCCCATGTAACAGTATTAAGAGGGTGGGACATACAACTATGGTATTTGAGAAGTGGCACCTTTGGGAGGTGATTTGGATTAGATGAATTCATGAGGGTGGGGCAGTAGTGGCTTTATAAGAGAGACCCAAGCTGGCATGCTCAGCCCTCTCAGCTGCGCTGCCTCAGGACTTGGCAGTGTTCCCACCACAAAAAGGCCTTCACCAGATACAGTCCCTCAACCTTGGACTTCCCAGCCTCTAGAACTGTAAGATATGAATTTCTTTATAAATTACCTAGTCACAGGTATTCTGTTATAGCATCCCAAAACAGACTAAGCCAGTATCTTATGATTATTATTATTTTGCCTGCCATTGATGACTAGCGAGGTAGAACATTTCTTTATAATTGTCATTTTCATTTCCTTTCTGAATTGCCTATGTCCTTTGTGTGTTTTCCTGCTGGCATGTTTGTTCTTTCTTTGATGGTTTGCAGGGCATATTTATATGTTATGGATATTGTACACTCGGTGCTTTGACAGCTTTGCTTTTTCTCAAGCACTGGTGCTGTCAGCATCCATACAACCACAGTGGATGGGGTACCATTAGTCCAAAGTGGTAGGGCATCTTGGAACCTTGGGTTTTGTTTTGAAGCAAAGCCTCCTGAAGCATATTTGGAAGAGAAAGAACCTGGCTTCACCTCCCTGAGCCTGAAAGAAGGAAACTTCCAGAAAAGAAATGCGACAGTGGGAAGAGCCAATCCCTCTTTCCCTTCTTATCCCAGGCCCAGAGTAACCCAGGGTCTTTTTCAAAGTGGATTTATTTATTTCCTAAATAAATCCCAAAATCAATTCCAAATTCAGGGAACCTGGGAGCAGGAATCCATTTGGCTGTGGTAACATTATTCCTGAAGTATGCTGTGTTTAAACCCTTTGTCCTCTATGAAATATCTTTGAGTTTTTTTTTGTTTTTGTTTTTCCAGAAACCATGTAGTCAACTGTTAAGAAAGGATTAATCACTATACTTAATCAAGTAGCCCATCAAAAACTACTTCACCCATCAAACTTTTCAAATAAAATTTTGTGAATGCAGGTAGGCATCTTGGCTGAAAGGCATCGACTAGAATCTGTTTCTAAACCACATGCATATTCCTTATGTCTTAAAATGAATCTGCTTGGGATACCCAGAGAAAATGGCTTGGGAAAACTTTAGGAGAGCTGGCATAAAAGCCCAAACACTCACTAAGCCTGTTCGCCTCTTCCCAGACTCGTGTGCTCTGGGGTAATGTGATGATAGCAGGGTTTTTGCAACAGACCTGGAGAGATTGACATTTAACTGTAAGACCACCTGTGGCATCTTCTGCAGTTTGGCTGCCAAACCAGTGCTACATCTGTATAACTCTCACTCTTCTATTTTTTTTTTTTTTGAATAGGGGTCTCATTCTGTTGCCCAGACTGGAGTGCAGTAGCTTGATCATGATGATCATGGCTGATGGCAGACTTGACCTCCTGGGTTCAGGATATCCTTCCACCTCAGCCTCCTGAGTAGCTGGGATTATTAGCGTGTACCACTACACCTGGCTGATTTTTTTTTTTTTTTTATTTTGTAGAGAAGAGGTTTCGCTGTGTTTTCCAGGCTGGTCTTGAACTCCTGGGTTCAAGCAATCCACCCACCTCAGCCTCCCAAAGTGCTGGAATTATAGAAGTGAGCCACTGTACCCAGCCTCTTCGATTTTTTTGAAATAATTTTTATCCTTTCTTCTGAGTTTAGACTGGAATCATCTCAAACTTAATAATCACCCATCTTTTTTTTTCTGTATATGAATGTTTATAGTAGCTCTATTCACACTAACCAGAAGCAACCCC
The DNA here is from genome assembly GCA_963574415.1 of Tarsius wallacei. Taxonomy (NCBI): domain Eukaryota; kingdom Metazoa; phylum Chordata; class Mammalia; order Primates; family Tarsiidae; genus Tarsius; species Tarsius wallacei. The sequence goes on along the minus strand of CAUYQG010288291.1, from coordinate 53,877 downwards.
CCAAATCCTTCAGAGGGTAGATAAATAAACAATAAAAAGAACAAAGTGTTGATGCATACAAGAGCACCAGTAACTTCAAAGGCATTGTGCTGAGTCAAAGAAGGAGGTCTCAAAGGTTGTATATGTGGTATGACTTTATTTAGATGACATTCTTGAAAAAGCAAATGCTAAAGAGATGGTATAAACCAGCGGTTGTCAAGGGTTAGGTGTGGCCTAGAAAAGGATAGTGTGAGGGAGACGTTCTGCCTCCTGGGTGATGGAGACATTCTGCCTCCTCATTGAGACTGTGGTTATATGAGCCTCTATGTATTAAAACTCATGGAATTGTGTACAATAATCACCCATCTTTTATATCACACCCCCCAGGTACAAAGAGTTCCTTTCATGTTATCTGTATCATCTGTGAGGAGAATGTAGCTATTCTTCCCGTTTTATAGCTGAGTAAGCTGAGGCTTCAGGAAGCATCATATTTTGCTATCGGTCATAGTCTGCATAAATGTTAGCATATGACCCTGGGCTTTAGTTTTACCCCACAACCTCTGCATACCTCAATGTGAACAAGGAATGCAGCTGGGGCCAGGTGCGGTGTCTCATGCCAGTAATCCCAGCCCTTTGGGAGGCAGAGGTAGGCAGATAGCTTGAGCTCAGGAGTTTGAGACCAGCCGGGGCAACATAGAGAAACCTTGTCTCTACAAAAATAAAATAAATCAGCCAGGTATGGTGATGAGCACCTGTAGTCCCAGCTACTTGGGAGGCTGAAGTGGAAGGATAGCCTAAGCCCAGGAGGTTGAGGCTGCCGTGAGCCCTGATTGTCATGATCATGCCACTGCTTTCCAGCCTGGGTGAAAGATTGAGATTCTTGACTCAAAAAAATAAAATACAATAAAATAAGAAGAAGAATGCAATTGGACTACCCTGAAATTTCTGGCACAAACTCTCTTTGTCTTAAGGACAGCTTCTTTCACCCAGAGGGCAAATGTTTACTGGGCTCACACTATATCTTGGCCACTCAGTGAGGTATTTGGCACCTGGTATTTGAATTAGCCACACCTGCTCTCCTTGTGAGGGAAGGGCTGTTGCCATCACCACAGCTGGGACAAGGGAGGTTCAGAGTGGTTGCCTTGCCCACAAACACAGCACAACTAGGTAGAGGTGGCACTGGGTATGAACTCTGCCCCAGGTGATCCTGGCACTGGCATTGTGAGCGCTCTCAAGGGCATGGTCGTCCCTGGCAGCCTTGACCCTGACTTTCCTAGTTCACGGGGCTTTGCATTTATAAGTGAAAAAATTTAGGAAGAACTGTTTTCCCACTTATACCCTCTGTGTGTGTTTGCAAGCTGAGCTTCTAGAGGGGAGGATGTTATTTATTTAAATTATAGCAAAATGGAAGAACAAAGAAAAAAAAAGATTGGGCTCATCTCTGTCCCTATCTTTTCTTTTCTTTGGTTTCTCTCTCTCTCTCTCTCTTTTTTTTTTTTTTTTTTTTTTTTTTTTTTTTTGTGTGGGGGTCACTCTGTTACCCAGACTGGAGTACAGTGGTGCAATCATGGCTCACCCCAGCCTCAAACACCTGGGCTCAATTTATCCTCCAGCCTGAGCCTCCTGAGTAGCTAGAACTACAGGCATAAGCCACCATGCCCAGATAATTTTTTGATTTTTTTTGTATAGATGAGGTCTCACTATATTGCCAGTTTGGTCTCAAATTCCTAGGCTCAAACAATCCTCCCACCTTGGCCTCCCAAAGTGCTGGGATTACAGGCATGAGCCACTGTGCCCAACTTTTCTTTTTCTAACCCCACCTTCCAAACTGGGAGCCACTGGGCCCTAAATGTGCCAGTTGTCCCAAGTCCATCAGCCCCAGTGTCCCATCCCAAAAAACAAGTACAAAGCTTAAGCAGCTTCCCAATCCAACGGGACACAGATTTTTAAATAATTTCTAAAGCTTTCAAGCCACCAAAGACTATTGTACAGTGTTTCCTCTTTTTTTTTTCATTTTGGGACCCTGTATTCCTCCCCCCTCCTTTTCCGGCACACATTGTACCCCAAGAGAAATACCATCTGGATCTTTGCCCATTTGAGAATTCGATACTTTTCTTGTAAGTTCTATTTCAGTTCAGGAAGAAGAGTGGCTTTATAAACCATTACCGAATCAAAGCCCCATCAGAGGACGACAGAAGCCTCTGTACATTGAGATGCATTATTTTCAGCTCTTGATTTTATGCCAGTGCTAGTGAAATTTCACAGCTGGTTATTAAAAAATCCCAGGGTCAGGATTATGAGCTATTTATGTCACAAGAAGCAGGAGAAATAAAATACCCTAAAGATATGAAAACATTTTGTAAATCGACATATTTTTGGCATCTGTTTCTCTTCCAGGGCCTCAGAAATGATTTATATGCCCTGATGAGGTGCTGGTGGAAGGTCCCCTCTGACTCTTGCCTTAATGGGCCACGCACCTTCTGAAGTATTGATACAGCTGACCTGGCTCAGGCCCAGTGGGATGAGAGGAGGGAGACCATGGACACGTGGGCCATTTATTGCTTTTCAGAAAGCAGGGAGAAGACATGGTGCCAGGGACCTAAGTCACAGTTTCCTTGAAAGGTAGAAATGGCCAACGATTCTCATAGACAGCTTCCAGTAGCCACCCTAACTTTTTTTCTCACCATGAGTTTGAATTGTTGGGTTATATTTGAGAATGCCGAAATGGAGCACTGCCTAGCTTCTGACTGGAGCAGTTCCAAGTCCCACCCTCAAATGCAAAGACCCAGACTGTGAAGTCCCTTTAACAAAGAAGACCCACGGCCCATAAGCTGGCCTCTCCCATGGTAGCTGTGGGCCCCAGCAGAGGAATAGACTTCAAACGTCTTACTGCGATTAGCTGATTGTCCCCAATATCAAGTCCCTCCTCCCCTCACACATCCCAGCAATGCCACTCTGAACCAAAATAGGATCCTGAAAGTATAGTGTCTCTTTGTTCAAAATGTGGCATAGAAAAGAATGACTTTTTTTTTTCCTATACTCAGGACATCTGATACCCCACAAATTAAGTAGGACATGTTCAGGTTCCGCTGGGTCATGAAAACTGCAGATGTCAAAGATTAAAATGAGGGTCAACATTATCATGTTTGTCATAGTAAAGAACTTGGGTTTAGAAACGCCCAAGTGGGCTATGGAGAAGTCTAAAGCCTAATCCCAGGTAAAAGCTCGATCTAACAGGCACGTCTCCCTGTTCCCTCCAAGGACTCTCCCAAGCACCCTGTCATTTTTGTTTTTAATTTCTCCTTGAGGCTTCACTTCAGGGAAAGAACGTACATGTCCTTTAAGCTTGTGGTAGAGGCACTGGAGGGACCAATGAAACGTCAGGCTTCGAAGGTATTCAGGACACATCTTCCTTCTCCTGCTTATGTGAGCAGGGACCAAAAATACCAGAATTCATTTATAGAAAATTGTGTATTTATTCTTACATGTTTAAACTTCAGTCACCTTCAAAGGTTGGATGCAATTCACCTTTTGAGATGCTTTTTCCACTGCTCAAAACAGTTTTTGAACTCACCAGCCTTGATGCCTTTTAGTGCTTCTGCTGTTTTTTGTCTCACCTCTTCCACATGGCTCTTGGAGAACTTTATTCATGGGGTGTGGGAGGGGAGGCGCTGGGGCAAGAACTGGTGAGTAGGGAGCGTGGAGCTCAGGGATCGTGCTGTTTTTGGCCAAAAACTGCTGAGCACTCAGCTCAGTGTAGGCAGGTACGTTGTCATGGTGGAAGAACCAATCACCTGTTTGTCACAACTCGGGACATTTCTTCCACAAAGCAATCTCTCACGACAACGCTCACTGGTCTGCCGATGCTGATGGGTTCCCAGAACACTTACCTAGCAGGGGTAGCCTGTACTACAAGGGGCCTGCCCTCCAAAAGGTAATTTTGGGGTTTCTTTGGGTCCCCTCTTATACTCCAGAGAGGCAGGTAGGGTTCACACACATCTCCTCTGCATGATTAACCAGCTCACATGCTGGTCTGCCAGGCAGCACAGGTCTCTTCCTTAGAAGAAGAGATGGATATGGCCAAATAACATCCTTTCTTTCTTAAATTATGGATCAGTTTGGAATATTATTTGTTCTATGTGACTCTGAGATGTTCTTTGGTCAAGCTGAACTGAGAATTTAGGGATATGTAATTATACTTGGAACATGCCTGAACTACAGCTTTTGTATCCTAATGTTATCTTGTGGCATAACAAAGTAAATTTTTCGTATTAAAAGTCAACTTAGCATACAATAGAAAGCTGTTGGGCAGGAGAATTATATTAATTAGAATTAGAATCAGCAATATGGAGAGAAGACTCAAAAATAGCCCTGGCCCATAGTTCCAAAGGTGGTTTTCTTTTTCTTTCACTTCAAAGAAGTCTATATGTAGGCAGTTGGGATCCCAAGTTCCTCCATCTTTTTATTCTATCACCCTCAGCCTGCAGGTTTCATCCAGGTTGCCTCAGGACACAAAGTGGCCACCGGAGCTCCTGTCAACAGAACCACATTCTAGGCAGGAGGATGACAAAAGAGGAGACAGGCGAAAAGGACCCTGCTGCCTGTTGCCCTCTTAAGGACCTTTCCCAGAAATTCTCCCCACAGTTTCCACTGACATTTCATTGAATGCCTCTAGCTACAAGAAAGGATGGCAACTATAGTCATTTGACCAGGCACTTTGAAGCATGGAATAAAAACTGAGGTTCTGTCCTTATGGAGAAGGGGAGAATGAGTGTAAAAGGTGACTCTGAGTCTCTGCCACAAGCAATTCTTTTTATAGTCAGGGTCTTACTCTTTCACCCAGGCTAAAGTGCAGTGGCATGATCATGGCTCACTGCAGCCTTGACCTCCTGGGCACAGGTGATCCTTCTGCCTCAGCCTCCTGAGTAGCTGGGACTGCAGGTGTACACCACCATGCCTGGCTAATTTTTTTTTTTTTAAATTTTTGGTAGAGACGAAGTCTCACTATGTTGCCCAGGCTGGTCGTGAACTCCTGGGCTCAAGCAATTCTTCCACCTCAGCCTCCCAAAGTGCTGGGATTACAGACATGAGCCACCATACCCAGCTCACAAGTGTAGTTAAGGAAAGGAATAGATAGTGGCAGAGCACCCATCTCCTCCCCACTTGAGGTGGTAGCAGCTGAGAATGAGAGAAGCCACTCCAGAAGCATTTGCTGGAAGTTTTGTGCTCTGAGCTGGATGGTGAATTAACTACCAGCCAGAGCAAAGGACGTACATGAACCCTGGGCATCCTCTAGTCTTCTGCATTCAAGAAATGAGAAAGCCAGCATGGCCTTTGCTCTCCAACCTCCAGAGAGTATTTTGCAAAAGGAAGGACATTGTTCAGACTTTGAAGCTACAGCACCCAGAAGGAGTTCTCTGCAGTAACAATACAATTAGATGAATGTGAATGTTTTCCAAAATGCCGTGTTAATAAGGAGACGAGAAAGGGCTTATGGCTATGTGTCTGAAAATATATAGGTATGTGAGATAATATGTGTGTGTGTATGTGTGTGTGTGTGTGTGTGTGTGTGTGTGTGTGTATTTTAAATAAATATGTATTTTAATGAATTTGTTGTATAATGCTTACTATTGGTTCTTTGGTCAAAGAATTCTGTCCATGGAGATCAAGTTGAATCTCTTAGGACCAACATTCCCTGGGGAAAGTTGCTGAGCTGGCATCACTGTGTTCTGTGGGTCCTCAGGCCACTGTAGTCTCTGTTGCAACTGTTTCCTTTCTGTTCATCAACATAACATTGTCAGTCATTGAATATAACTTTGGACTGTAGAAATTTCTCATAATGCCTTTTCATTGTCATTGTTTAGAAAAATAAGTGGTTTTAGTGCCCTGGTTTAGAATATTGCTTCAGAATCACCACCTTAATATAGTTAGCAGATAGAATGTCTGGCCTATGCCAGTAGCATTTTCTTTTCTTTTTGGGGGGTAGGAGTCTCACTCTGTCACCCAGTCTGAAGTACAGTGGTAGGATCATGGCTCACCGCAGCCTCAACCTCTTGGTTTCAGGTGATCCTTCCATCTTAGCTTCTGGAATAACTGGGACTACAGGGTGGGGAAGGGGCATGCCACCATGTTTTTTGTAGAGACAAGCTCTCACTATGTTGCCCAGGCTGGTCTCGAACTTCTGGCCCCAAGCAATCTTTCCGCCTTGGCCTCCCAAAGTGCTGGGATGACAGGCATGAACCTCTGTGCCTGGTCCTAGTAGGATTTTCACAGTGAGGCATTAAGCATGTTTGGGTTAAAACGGCAAGGGGTGGGTGGTGTGTAGGTGATTCTCATAATGATCTAGGGGCTTGTCCTGACGGGGATGGCAGGAAGCCAACATGGGCGGTGATGGAAATATAATACCCACTCGAATTTAATGATTAAGTAATTTTCACCAACACTGCTGTTGTATTATATTGCTGCAGACAATATTAAGTCTTGTAACACTTTCTAATCGGAAAGAGTCTGTGAGAATAATCCATCTAGCACCATAATTTATCATGCTTTAAAAGGGAAACAACTCTTGCTTCTGAGAAAGCTGATTATTTCTCACCTAATTAAATGCTCACATTTGAAGGTCCATTGCAACTGAAACCCACAAAACCTCCCTGCTGTGTACAAGTGCCCGAAATGTATTTTAGAATATTTTACATTTTTTCACCCCAGCTGTGCTTGATGTTGATAATGTCTTGCTGATAGTGGTTGGGGAACAGAGCTTTATTGTTTCTCTGTTCTTTAATGAAAATCCCAAGGCTGCCTATCCTAATGTTCTTCTTCCTACTGTCTGGAGTCAGACCTTCTTCCGCCCTCACACCCCCACCCCCCCGGTCCAGATTTCCCCACTGGTTCCTGGACCAGTGCCTGGCCACCCTAACCCTGCTCTCTCTGCCTCTGGTTTCTGCCTTCCACGTGGGGGTCCTGCATATGGCAGCCAGTTGAGTCTTCTTATGACATGACTTGGGTCATCTAATCACCAAGTTAAAGAACACTCATGAGTATTGAACTGATACAAGGTCAAATGTAAGTGCTGTTACTTGGCATTGATCAGATGTGTCTAACCTTTCCCACCTGGTCTCTCATTTCTAAACACAGATTCACCACCCTGGTCTCATTCGTCCCCAGAGTTGCTGTCCTTCCATTGCAGTTTTGCCTAACGCCATCTTCTCTGCTGTCAGAGCCTCCTTCTAAGTTTGATCCTTCCTTCAAGGCCCAGGAGCAAGCCTCTCTCCTCTTGCTCTGATCACCCAAGGAGCAGTGGTCTCTCCAACACTGAGTTTTTGAATCACATCTTTTCCCTGCCACTTTTTGGTTATGCCACATAGGATGCCATGTACTACATTTTCCATACACTTACTGTCTGAGCAATTGAAGAACCTTGTCTAGACACCTTAGGTGCTTGGCACAATTTTTTCTTTCTTACTTTCTTTTTGGTGAAGTAAAAAGCATGTAACATAAAATGAACCATCTTCACCATTTTTAAATGTACAGGTCAGTAGTGTTAATTACCATATATGGAAATTGTTATGCAAGAGATCTCTAGAACTTTTTTTTCTTACAGAACTGAAACTCTGTTCCTGTTGAACAACCCCCCATTTATTCCTTTCTCAGCCCCTGGGAACCACTATTCTTCTTTATGTTTCTAAGAATTTGACTACTTTGAACATCTCATGTAAGTGAAATCATGTAGTATTCCATTTTTAGTGACTAGCTTATTTCATTTCGCATAGTGTCCTCAAGTTTAATCAATGTTGTAGCATAGAATAGGATTTTCTTCTTTTTTAGGGGTGAATAATATTCCATTGTATGGTTATACTACATTCTCTTTATCCATTCATCTGCTGGTGGACACTTGGGTTGCTTCCATTGTTTGGCTGTTGTGAATCATGCTACAGTGAACACGGGTGTGTAAATATCTCTTCAAGAGCTTGTTTTCAGTTCTTTCTGGATAGATACCCAGAAGTAGGATTGCTGGATTGCATGATAATTCTATTTTCAACTTTTCGGGAACTGACATACTGTTTTCCATAGCGGCTGCACCAATTAACATTTCCACCAACAGTGTACAAGGGTTCCAATTTCTTCACATCCTCACCAGCACTTGTATTTTCAGGTTTTTGGTTAGTAGCCAACCTGTCAGATATAAGATGATATCTCATTGTGGCTGTGATTGGCACTTCCTTGGTCATTGTTAATGTGAGAATATTTTCATGCACTGTTTGGCCATTTGTGTATCTTCTTTGAAGAAATGTCTATTTAAGTCTTTTGCTCATTTTTAAAGTTGGATTTGTTGTTGTTGTTGGGTTGTAGGAGTTTTCTTATGTATTCTGGATATTAATCCCTTCTCAGACATGGTATGCAAATACCGAGGGTGCTAAAAAAACAATATATACACATTTTAAGTGATGTCATCTATGGAGTGCTTTTAGTTCTCTGGACTTGGAGGGTGATGTATTTCAGAATACTTCGATGGTCACCACTTTGAGCACCTCTTGTAATAGCAGAAGTCTCACATGACTTGTATTCATCTTTTGTTATTGGTCTGTATGGAATGTTACACTTTTAATATAGTTTTTTCTTTCTTAAAATGTGTGTGCATTTTTTGGCACCCTCTGTATTTTCTGCCATTCTGGAGGTTTTCTTTTTGCTCTGTTGATTGTTTTCTTAATTGATGGAAGTTTAAAAGTTTCATGTCATCCCATTTGTCCATTTTTGCCTTTATTGCCTGTGCCTTTAGTGTCATATCCAAGAAATCATTGCCAAATCTAATGTCATGGAGCTTTTTCCCTAAGGTTTCTTCTGCAAGTTTTATAGTTTCAGGTCTTTAATCTATTTTTGGTTAATTTTCTGTATGTGGTGTGAGATAGGAGTCCAGCTTCATTCTTTTGCATGTGGAAATGCACTTTTCCCAGTACCATTTGTTGAAGAGACTCTCTTTCTCCCACTGTATAGCCTTGACATCCCTGTGGAAGACCATTTAACCATGTACATGAGACTTTATTTCTGGGCTTTCCATTCTGTTCTATGGGTCTACAAATCTATCTTTATGCCGCTACCACACACTTTGATTACTGTAGCTTTGCAACATATTTTGAAATCAGGAAGTGTGAGACTTCCAGCTTTGTTTATCTTTATTAAAATTGTTGGCTATTCAGCATCCTTTTGTGGTTCCATATGAATTTTAGAATTGTTGCTATTTCTGAAAAAAAAAAAAATTCATTGGGATTTTGATAGGAATTACATTGATTCCATAGATTCCCTTGGACAACATGGATATTTTAACAATATTTAGTCTTTTTTCTTCTTCTCCTCCTCCCCTTTCTTCTCCTTCTCCTCCCTCTCTGCCTTCTTATTCTATTTTAGAGACAGGGTCTTGCTCTGCCACCTAGACTAGAATGCAGTGGTGTAGTCATGGCTCACTGCAGCCTCCAACTCCTGGGCTCAAGTGATCCACCCACCTCAGCCTTCTGAGAAGCTGGGACTACAGGCATGTCCCACCATACCCAGCTTATTTTTGTATTTTTTATATAGAGATGGGGGGGTCTCACTATGTTATCATGGTTGGTCTTGAACTTCTGGCCTTGAACAATCCTCCTGCCTCAGCTTCCCAAAATGCTGGGATTACAGATATGAACCACCATGTCTGGCCATCAATATTAAAAGTCTTCTAATCCATGAAAATAAGATATTTTTCCAGTTTTACAACAACAAGATTGTTGTTGATGACGAAAGAGTATGAAAAAACACACATCAAGGCTGTATGTATTTTTTTTTTCTTTTAGAGGATTAGAGGAGATAGGAAGAGAGAAAGAAAGCAGTTAACACATATTCAGCACTTTCAGTGTATCAGACACCTTCTATATATGATTATTTTCAGTATAGACTTATGGGGTAAGGGTTGGTTTTCTTATTTTGCAAAGAAAGAAACTGAGATTCGCATTAATAACTTCATCATGCAGCTAGAACATGGCAGAATCTGAGTATGCCCAAAATGAGTTTATGTTCTGTTTGTTCTCATTCTCAGTTTCCCCTCCCCTCTCTTCTTCTCTGTGCTGATATTTTCAGAACTAACAACTGCCTTCCTACTGGGGCTAGGTCAGGCCAAGGTCATTTGGAGAAGGCATTTCAATATGACAAGGCTGAGCTGATGTAATAATCCAGTGTCCTCTGACTTAACTCACTAGACCTTATAAATGTCGTTTGAACAGCTAACATTTGAAGGCAGATCTGAATCTACAGATGCAAATAACCCCTCCCACGCTGACATCCCCGTGAGTCCCCAGAGCCATATTCACTTTGGTGTCACTGAGTCATCCCGTGGCTTCTCCTTCCCATCCCTGCCTCCTCTCTTCAGTACGAGTTTCATAATTTCTGCCACCAGAAAAGGAACCAGTCACACAGAGAGCACACCTATTTAACTATGTTTAAGATCTACCCAGGAATGTGGAACATGTTTAAATATAAAACTGAGAATGAGGCCTTTGACATTGATTGATTTTAGGAATAAAGTGGAATTAATCCACGATACTGATCTCATAGAGAAATATTTTCATAAAATTCCAGAACATTTGTGGGAACTGGGCCTTAATTAGAGCCCCATTGTATAGGGATAAGTAGTGTGGGCGTTTGAATTGATGTAGTTCCTGAAAGAAATTGGGCATCACCAGGGCAGGCCCATGCGTTTAGGCACTGGGTCTGTTTGGAGATGTTCATATGTAATATTGGGTCAGTCCAGAAAGCATTTGCAAACATATCACCACACTTACGATGTACCATTGAAATTAACTAGGAGTACTAAAGTCAATCAACATTAGGGCAGGGAAAGGAATGAAAATAACAGATGGATTTCTTTGTGAACTTTCATGGTAGGAACCAATTTAGAGTTCATCATGGATCACAGATGAAAAGGAACACAATATATTATCCAAAAGCAAGTACAAGGGATGTTTTAACAATTATAAAATCTACTGAATGTCTTCCAATTTTAAATTAACTGTGTACAATAATAATGTATCAAGTCTTATGCTTCACAAGTTAGAGAAACACTGGAACTTTGAAAGGAGGCTGGGAGTGGACAGAGATTAAAGGATTAGAACATAAAATGTGAGAAGAGTCAAAACAGCTGACTTGAAAAATAACATAGAGGACCATAGTATATTCTACAGAATTAATTATATAGAATATGTGATATATTCTATATTCTGGGTGACACCTCTCTACATATTACATATTATATTCTATCTATAATATAGAGAATATGCAATGCATATATTATATTCTATGCTTGTAATACATAGACTATATCCTGAATACAAGCAGGATGTTCTACAGAAGATAATTTCAGACTATTGTTTATCTTTAGGTAGAATAAAGTCTTTCTGACAAATAACCAAAATATCAGTCTTCAGTACCAATGCCAAACGTGCTGCCCTTTCAGTCCTTGCATGTGCCAGGTGCACCTCAGAGTGTCATCTTACTCCAGGAGTTTGCAGTCGACAGAACTTCTGGACAGTTGGCCTAGGTAGCATAAGTTGAGTGAACTCATATACAGTTCAGAACAGCACAGGGCATCCATGCTACAGGGTGCCATACACCAGGAATGTTTAGAAACCACTGAAACAGGTCCCTGTGATAACGACTGGGAGACAGTTTTAGACTAGTAGGAGAGAACCCCTCTCTGAGGAGACAGTTGAGCTGAGGTTTACTGGGAAACCTTGTGAAGCTCTGTTGGAAAGGCTGTTCCAGGCAGTGGGAACAGCGCCTACGAAGGCATCAGGAAATATCCCAGTGTGTTTGAGACAGAAGACCAGCCTTGCTGAAGCACGGCAAATTCTGGCATGGTGGCCGGGGACAAGGTCAGAGGGGTAAGCAGGAGTCAAGATCACAGCACTGTGGCCATGGCAAGGATGGGCGGGATTTATTCCTCAGGGAGCATTTCCATTCTGACTCAAGTGCACACCCCTCTTTCCCATTGTCCCCAGGACCCTGCAGCCACAGTCTCATGACCTGGCCTTTGTATGGAGCTGTTCCTCCTGGGAATTCCCAGCCCACCCTTTAGGAGTCTGTCTGGTCCACAAGGGAAGGAAAACAAGGCAAACCTCCCATCGCTGTCGCATGCCGGGAAGGTCTTGATCAGCAAAATTTTGTCAGCCTGGCCAGGACCCAGTTCAGGGTTGCACTGCCTTCACACACTCAGGGAGCCACCACAAATCCCTGACTACATTGCCTTCAGCAAAGGGGACCTGGGTAATCCCTCTGTACGGACATCCTGACTCCTCTCCTTGGGAATGTCACTCTCTGGGGTCATTGGTCTAAGTTATTTGCTCTTGGGCCAACATGAATGGAGACAATCATGATCAAGTGCTGGGCACAGTGGCTCGTGCCTGCAATCCCAGCACTTTGGGACGCCAAGACAGGAAGATCACCCTGAGGCCAGGAGTTCAAGACTAGCCTGGGCAACATAGCAAGACCCTCATTTCTACAATAAAAACAAATTCTTTTTTAAATAATAGTAAAGCCAGAGAAGGCACTAAATCTACTTCCCAAGCCAACTCTTCCAACTTTTTCAATAGAGGGAAATCACATACACACTAGGATCATGGAACATGTACCTATGCTATAATTTTCTAACTCGAGTGACCATGAAGAGTTTGTCCATCCTGGCATCCACTGTGTAGACGGCCAGCAGGACCCAGCTTCTTAGTACTCTGTGATTTTAGGGGAGCAGAGTGTGTTCCTGGCTTGGGGAATGAAGGGAGAGGTAGAAAAGAATGGAAAATGAAGACTTTTCAAATAGAGCAAATCAAACCCCATATTCAGCAAGGCCCTACAATGAGCCTTTGTTCTGTGATGCACAAATCATGCAGAATTTCACCTTTCTCCAGCTTGATGACTTGGGGCTGGACTCCACATCACCAGTGGACCATGAGGATTAGCTCAGGGCCTGACCTGGGATGGGCTCTAAATACACATGCATTTGAACAAATGCATGAGGGAATGAGTGAATATATACGTGAAGGCTTAAGGAAGCTGGAATAGTTAAAAGTGAGGATGGTCACCACTATTGATTTTTTAAAAGTTTTTGCTTTGTTTATTTTTTTACTTTTGTTTATTTTATCTTTCTATTTATTTATTTATTTAGAGTCAGGATCTCACTCTGTTGCCCAGGCTATAGTGCAGTGGTGAGATCACAAATCACTGCAGTCTTGACCTCCCGGGCTCCGGAGAGCCTTCTGCCTCAGCCTCATGAGTAGCTGGGACTACAGGTGCATGCCACCACACCTGGCTAAGTTTTTAAATTTTTTTTTTGTAGAGACCAGGTCTCGCTATGTTGCCTACGCTGGTCTCAAACTCCTGGACTCAAGCAATCCTCCCACCACGGCCTCCCAAAGTGCTGGGATTACTATTGCTTTTATGGAAAAGAGCTGATGAAAATGTAAAGGATTTCTTTATGAAGTTAGGTGACCTTAGAAAGAAACAATTTTAAAAGCATAAAAGCAAAAGTCACACATTCATCTTAGAAACAAAGTATATGAATAATTATAGGAGGTAGAGAAAAGATAAAAACTGGAACTGGCAATTAAAGCCACAAATACAAGGAGTTTGAAGATAATGTATTATGTGGATTAATTGAATTAAATAACTCTTTTATTGTGGAGCAATTTTAGGTGTACAGAAAAGTTGCAAAGATAGTACAGAGTTGCTGTTCCCCTTAGCCAGTATCAGTACCCCTCAGTGTTTACGTCTGACATTACTAGGGTTTACATGTCAAAACTAAGAACCTAACATTGCAAATGACTATTAACTAAACTCTAGACTTTATTTAGATTTTATCAGATTTTTCATTCCCGTCCTTTTTCTCTTCCAGGAGCCAGTCTGGGAATTCACATTACATTTAGTTGTCATGTCTCCTTAGTCCCCTCTGATCTGTGACAGTTTCCCAGTCTTTCCTTTTTTTGTGGCCTTCATGGTTTTGAAGAGCATGGTCAGGTTTGTTGTAGAATGTCTCCCAAAATGGTTTTGTCTAGGCTGGGCACAGTGGTTCACACCTGTAATCCCAGCACTTTGAGGGGGGCAGAGGTGAAAGAATTGCTTGAGTCCAGGGGTTCGAGACCAGCCTGGACAACTTGGCAAGACCTCATCTCTACAATAAATAAAAAGCTAGCTGAGTATGGTGGCAAGCACCTGTAGTTCCAGCTACTTGGAAGGCTGAGGCAGAGGGATCTCCTGAGCCCAGGGGGTCGAGGCTGCGGTGGCCATGAGTGTGCCACTGCACTGCAGCCTGGGAGACAGAGTGAGACTCCATCTCATAAAAAATAAGGGGGTTTTTCCAGGGGTGTTTTCTCATGATTAGATTGGGGTTTTGGGTTTGGGGGAAGAATACCATAGAGATGAAGTGCCCTCTCACATCATTCCAGGGGCACAGCATATGTATCCACATGACACCAACATGACAGCATTGGGATATTCACCCTGACTTATTGTTTTGAGCACAGTCCTTGCCTTTACCCCAACACATTCCTGTTCTTATGGCCACACTTGCAACCTTGCAGGCCTTCATGAGATGGTACGGAGATTCCTCTCAGAGATGCCCAGAGTCCCATACCTTGTTACCTTCCCTGAGACCCTGTCCCTGCAGTCATTCTCTGTGGGATTAGTGTGGACAATCTCTCTTTGCACAGAGGTTTCTTTAGTATCTATTTAAACATTGTCAAAGAGCATGAATGAAACAGACATGAACTTTAAAAAAGACTTTCTTGAAGGTTTGGAGAAGGAAATTAAAGAGCTGAAATGCAACATGAGATACAGAAAAATAACAAGATGGGAGAAAATATGGCAGCCAAAAGTGGACAGCCAAATCAAACAGGGGTGAAATATGTGATTAAAATAGCAAATGTAAAAATGGAATTGCAGTGGTCAAGAGCAAAAGCTAAGAAATTCAAAGTTGCCAACTTTAAAATAAAATGTTGCAAAAGTAGAGGAAATGTAAGTGGTTCAAGTGTATATGGGAACAGAAACATAGTTGGAAAAATAAGTTTCAAATAGGTAAGGCAGATTAGAATGAAATGCCAAATAATACAGTTATCTGATCTCGCAACAGGAAAGTGCTGTAATTTGGAAAGTGTAAGAAGCTCTTGGCAACCCCTAAGTGATTAATAGCTATCAGCTCGGGCTTAATGAAGAGGTCTGGGAAGACCAGAAACTGGGCCTGTTTTCTTTGTATAAACAGGAGATCCAGTTCCTTGTTTTGTTTTGAGAAGCAAACAACCAAGGAATTTGAAAAAAACGTAAGAAATTCTTTTTCAAAAACTGTAGTCAATTTGTAAAATAGTAAAATGGTGTTTTGTGTATTTACTTTGAAGGAAAAAAACTCATGAACATGTTCTCGAAATGTGACCTGTGCCCACAATATCACGCCGAATGTTTTCTTTTCGCTCAGAATTTATTGTGCACCTTCTCTGTTCAGGCACCATGTCAAGGGTTACTCCTGCCCACAGGGAGTTTATGGTCTGTTGAGTTTATGCCCATGTTATTTCTTAACTCCCACTTGCAACTTTGCTGATTTAGATCTTGGGAGTCAAACCTCGTTTGCAGGCAGGTTTTCGCTTCTTGGTGTGTTTCCTGCTGTGGTCCAGGTCATGCGCCATATTATTTAGAACAGCATGTCACCCATCGAGGATGAGTGATCAGTTTCAGCCTCTCCCTCCCACCCTAGGTTAAGCACTGGCCTGGGCCTCACTCTGACTTCCCTGTGTGCCTGCAAGAGGAACTCGCCATCCACGAGGCAGAGAGACAGTACATTTGTCACCAGAGGCTGACTCCGCTCTAACCCTCATGCCCACTTAGGTCAGGTTGTTTGCAGGGGGTCTGCCTTGTTGAACCTTGAGTTCCTTCCAGTGCAAGCCCCACAGTGGGCCGCCCATGTTCTACGAGAATGCCAGCACAAGGCTATAGACATCCATGGAATTCACACAAAACAGTACAAGATGCAGAAAAGACCTTCATCTCACAGTTCCTGTCACTTGTTAGCTCTTCCAATTCCATCACTTACAGCTGTGTGAAGAGCAGGCAGCCTTTCCTGGACTGAAGCAGCCCAAGGCCACTGCCACAGCAGGACCCTTCTGCCGGTTCCGTGGGGGTTGCATTCCAGGCTCAGCTGTCCTGTAGATGCTGTCTTCTGTGACACCTTGTGACATCAATTCATTTATAGATGACTGGTAAAAGGTGGAAGGATGTCCGCATACCTTGGAAGTTAGGTTGATTCGTCCATATTTTTTCCTAGGCAGGGAGAGGGGCATAGAACGGTGGGAGTAGAACAGGATTTTTAAAAAAAACAAAACACCTCAAAACACAAAGCCCTCAGTAGGGTGCTGCACAAACAGGAGCCTTTCCAGATCTATTTTAAGCAAATTAAAAATGAGCACTTTTGGGGCTGCCTCCGGGTGAAGCACACCTCCCCCTTGAGGGCCTCCGGGCCTGCGGTTGGTTGGGCTTCCTTTTGTGCCCCTTTCATGGCTGCCCTGCTGGCTCAGAGCTCTTGGCTCAGCCCCGAAAGTCAGTATACC
This sequence comes from Tarsius wallacei, assembly GCA_963574415.1. Taxonomy (NCBI): domain Eukaryota; kingdom Metazoa; phylum Chordata; class Mammalia; order Primates; family Tarsiidae; genus Tarsius; species Tarsius wallacei. The sequence goes on along the minus strand of CAUYQG010288291.1, from coordinate 37,294 downwards.
ACTGTCTGGTCTTTGTACATTTTTTAATATCCCCTGAGACAGACTCCAGAATTCTAAGTTTCCTATTTGGGGTGTCATATTTTATCCCAGGAACCAATTATTGCTTCTGCTAGCTTCTGGTTAAAAGGTCATGTAGGTTCTGAGTGGTTGGCGCAAAGTTTTCTCATAAACTGCACTATTTTGGGGCACTATTTCATAGAACACGAGGCTATTCAGGAGGCCTGTACTTAGCCGTGCTTTCCTTTTAGCCACACTCAGGTCTCCCCTCCATTGTCCCAAAGTTTGAGAGCTGGGAGCTGAAGAGAGGAAGAGGGCAGCCGTGCAGTTCCTAGCAGTTACTTTTCCATGTTGCCACCTTGAACTTCACCTTGAACTACGCCTCAAGCTCCAGGAAGGCAAACACCAAATCTTTGAACTCCACAACCCTCATGCCTGGAGAAGAGCTTGGACTTGGTGTTGGAATGTTACCTCAAGTTGTCTGTGACAGGTGTCAGAAAGCCACATGCCCTCTCATGGCAGCAGGACCAGAATTATACTGCCAGATGTCTAGAGACAAACCCCATGATGCTCCAGGGGGTCCACTCTAGCCCAGCTGAGCTCATTAACCCCAATTAGGTCTTCTGTATTAACTTAAGTTGGGTTCCTCTCCTGCAATTAGGAAATAGCAAAGTCATTGTGACCAAAAAATAAAATAAAAAGTGCACTGATGCAAAAATATCATTTAAATATAATAGTGAGGGAAGAAGGGGGTTGGCGTGTGATGGAGAAAGACGCTTTCATGAGTTACGAACATCGCTCGGGGGCAGAAGGACCACTTAATGATCCAGCGAAATAGGAACTGTCTAGACAAGTAATTCAGATAGCTCGGGTCAGAGCCAACCCTTCAGGGGTTTGTGCCAGAGCCCAACCTCAGCCCTGCCCACTGGAGTCTCAGGGCTTTGTTTTGCCCTGGGTTAAGCCACATCTCAGCTGGCTGCCAACTCTGAACAATGAGTCGCTTACCATAAGAAGCCCAGGCCTAAGGGAATTCATCTTCCCCCTCACGCTGGCTGTAGAAACGGGCAGGGAACCTGAGTCCAACTGCCAACGGTCGGTCATTAAATGCAAATGACTTCTTCCTCAAGTTCAGATGGTCCTGGTTACCTTGGCCAGAGCTTCCAACCCTGCTCTGCCACACCTTCCAGTTCCCCAGAGGAGAAGGTCAAAGTCACAGCATGGAGGTCAGAGGTTGTGCCACCCAGTCCCTGCTCTCTACAGAATGTGCTGGGGACCTGGGGACAGTCATTCAGCCTTTTGCTTTTCAGCTCCTCATCTGTGAAGTCAAGGAGCTGAGCTAGAGCTTTCTGAGTGGAAAAGTGAGATCACACATTTTCAATGTAGAGTTTGTAAAACCCAGAAAATACATACAATGTATATTCAGATATTATAAATACGATGTTGAATCCTGCTTCTTCTGTTAACATTACACGAAGCACTTCATGCATTAAAAAAAATTGTGTGCGTTTTAATAGCGTCCTAAAATTTCACAACTGTTTGGTTTGAAAAATGCCATCCAGCTCAAACATTTTAGAGTTCTTTGATGATGTGTAAAAGAAAAAAAAATGGATTTTTTTTTAAGGAAGCTTTCTGAGAGAAAGGAAAGAGACAGGTGGAATCTTTAGGTACCATTTCATAGGCACTGGGAGGCAGAATTTAATTACGTTATTAGTGGGGGACAGTCCTCCATGGGTTTCTCAGGCTTCTACATGTCTTGCTGAGTAGGTCAGTGAGGCCGGGACTGCTTTTTACCTGATCCCTTCTTCAGGGTTGTGTTTTTGGTAAGCATCATTTAGGAATGAGGTGAGGTCTACCTCCAGGACCAAGAGCAGGCTTGTTCATTGCTTGCTATAAAAGCAGTGCATTCCCACGCTCAGGGCTCATCTGCTGCGGTGCAAACATCCTGATGTACAACTCCAACTGGGCCTCCCTGCAGTGTCCCCATGGACCTGGGGACAAGGGTCACTGATACACATGCTGACATCCATCCTGTGTGCTGTGCCATGAGTCATAAAGTCCTTTGGCACCTTGTCTGGGAGTCTCCTGTCTTCTAGCATCCATGGAACTGTGATAGGTTAACTCATTAGCTCGTAGGCAAGATAAAATCAACCCCCACACGAATAATGATTGCATGTTAATTATACAATAGTAGTTGAGCAGCGAGGATGTTGGCACTTCGAGACGTGAAACATCTGGCTTAACTTCATATAGCTAGTGGCAGAGCTAGAAACCAAACCGGAGTCTGTTGGACTCCAAACTCCACATACTTTGTTGGCTGTTTTCGCCATGCTATAACCTCTAGTTGGTAAAAGCTACTTGATTTGAATTTAACAGAGAACTTCAAATGGATTCTTCATTTTAAAAGGTAGAGGATCCTAGATAGATATTGAGTCTGAAGCCACTTTGCCCAGAAAAGCTTCCCATCTGTTCCCTATTTGGAGGATTCCTCCACCAAGCTATACAGCTGGTTTATTTAGATTGAATGAAAACATTTAAATCTGGTCATTGTGGTGTTTTATTGGCTTTAAAAAGAATATTTTCTCCAACAGACTCCACTGTGTAAATATTACAGATATTCTTAAAAATGAAATGAATACAGTAGGAATCATTCTAATATCCATTTTGGCAGAAGCTGGAAGCTTTCTGTGCTGGCGTGAAGAGGAGGTAATGATCACCCCAGAGACATGTGTCACTGCTGTACTGGAGCAAGAGACTTTTTATTATTGATTAAAAACAGAGCATTGCCCATTGATAGAAAACCGTTGTGTTGTGAAAGCATCCAGTGAGCTTGCTGCTGGTATTCAGCACAGCATCTAGCATCTAGTACTCACTCAGTCATTGGTAGACAGTATTATGATTTGGTACTTGGTCAATGTTTTCTCAATGAATGATAGTCATTTGTTCATTCATTCACTTATTTCATATGTATTTACTGAGTGCCTGCTGAAAGGGCAGACCTGAACCTGGCACTGGGGATACTGCAGTGAACAAGACAAAAGTCCCTGCCCTCATGGAGCTTACGGGGTTGTGACAATTAAGTTCACAAACTAGCCACCCGGTGCTTACATTGGCAGCCCTGTACAAACAATTCATTAAGGTTTCATAACCTTGATATATCAGTGTCTCACAGCTGTGTTTGTGTTAATGTGTGATGGTGTCTTGCTGAGTGACATTCATGATTGCCATGGAATATTTTTGGTTGCCGTTGCGACAATGTTTGAGTTTGAATTAGAGCAACAAACAACTATTAAATTTCTTGTTAAACTTGGCAAGAGTAGAAGTGAAATCAGGGACATATTAATCCAAGTTTATGATGATAATGCCATGAAGAAAATGGCTGTGTACAAATGGATTAAACATTTTTCTATTCTGAGGGGAGAGAAAACATCATTGATGAAGAGAGGTCAGGACAACCAGTAATGAGCAAAAATTCATCAAATTGTGCATTAAAACTGCCAACTGACTGTGAGAAGCATAGCAGACCAAATAAACATTGATATGGAACAGAAAAATCTTAACTAAACATCTTGGCATGAAAAAGGTGTGTGCAAAAATGGTTTGGAAGGAGCTCTTGCATCACAACAATGCACCAGCTCACACAGCAACTGTCTGTGAGGGAGTTTTTAGCCAGTAAACAAATAACTGTATTGGAACACCCTCCCATCTGGCCCCCAATGACTTTTTTCTTGACCCAAAGATAAAGGAAATATCGAAAGGAAGACATTTAATGACATTCAGGACACCAAGGATAATACTACGACAACTCTGATGGTCATTCCAGAAAAAGAGTTACAGAATTACTTTGATGGGTGAACTAGACAATGGCATCAGTACATAGCTTCCCAAGGGTGACTGTAGTGAGAGTCAGCAGTGAGGGATGGAACACTTTTTCTAGGATGAGTTCACAAACTTAATTGTCAGAACTGTATACTCTAGAGGGGAAATTGATAATAAAGAAACACACATACATGAATGTCAGTGATGATGGCTTCTTTGAAGAAAATTTAAAGAGGAGAAAGAGGCTAGAGAAGGAGATGAGGAGGGTGGGCTCATTTACATCCTGTGGTCAAGGGATGCCTTTGCACAGAGTGGGCAACAAGTGAGACCTCATCTCTACAAAAACTTAGCTGGGTGTGGTGGCACATGTCTGTAGCCCCAGCTACTCAGGAGGTTGAGGAGAGTGAATCCCTTCAGCCCAGGAGATCGAGGCTGCAGTGAGCTATGATCATGCCACTGCACTCCAACCTGGGCGACAGTGACCCTGACTCAGGGCGGGGGGGGAAGAATGAGTGTGAGGTGGACCTACAGAGGAATCAAGCTTTTCACACAGCCTGGTCTCACATTTTGTTTCAGACCAGGGTCTCTGCGGGCATCAACCATTATCCCTAAGGATAAACCTTGTGCATAAAGGCAGAGCACACAGCATCTTTTGCATGGTGAGAGGTTGCCATCAAAGAAAGAGAGTCATTATTTTTATTTGGACTTAACAACCATTGCTACGTGCTAGGCTCTTATACAAATAACTGTATTGGAACACCCTCCCATCTGGCCCCCAATGACTTTTTTCTTGACCCAAAGATGGAGCGAGTGAGCTTGCATTTGGTGGTATGATGGAGCGATGCTTTATTGTAAGCAGCCTGGGGAGGTGTCTAAGTGGGGATCAAGATGGCTTCTGTTTCCAGTGGAACCAATCAAAGGAGAGGGGACCAAATAACAGGAGGCAAGGAGAACAGGGAGGAAGCGAGGGAGGAAGGTGTGCTGTCTGTGGCCTGGATAAGGAACTGGGAACCAGGTTGGTCTTAACAGGCATTTGATATTGGACCAAAGCAGAGATTGGGAACATCTCCTTCACCCTCGCTCTCTCAGCTTTTAGAGAAGAATAACAGAGTCTCTCCTCTACTATGGCTAAAGGTGGGAAGATGAGGAGACTTTTCAAAGGCCAGGGTGTTGTCACTGAATTGAACAACATATATTTTGTTGTCATTTTTTTCTTCCTCCCTGGAAAAAGAAAAGAGATTTACTTTCGCTGCAAATATTTAAGCATTTGTTGAGTTCATTTTCACAAAAGAATTAAAACGTGGGAAAACCAAATTTCCCCCCTCCCACTGCTTTTGTTTTGGCTTTTGCTTAATTTTGTAACATTAATTCTTTGATCCCTCCAACCATAAATCATTTAAGTGACTTTGATTAAATAGCCACTTAACTTCCCAAATTCTTTGTATCTTGATTGTATTTCTTGTCATATTTTATACAATTATAATGAGGTTTTACAAAGCGGGTTCAGATGCCAGCGCACCTGGGCTCCTCCTGGAGCGCTGTGACTTAAGGCACGTTATTTCACCTCTCAGGGCTTAACTTCAGCAATGATAAGAAAAGCTTGGTATTTAATACACATCCCCCACAGAGCTGGTGTCAGGAATTTTATTCAGTTCGTGGTTATAAAGGATCTTTATTGGAGACCCCGGGGAGGCGACACACATGAATATTTTAATATGCAATGGGAAATCTGCTCTTTGGGCCATCTAGCCAACGTTATATAATGGCCTATTTTTGTGGCTCGACGTTCCCTACAGAGACCTTCTTCTGGCTTCTCTGGCGACTGAGTTTTGTTGTTATCCCAGCAGCTAGGAAATCAAGGGCGTAGCCTCCCAAGCTGAACAAATGGCAAATTCTAAGCCCAGTGTGTTCTCCTCTGGTGTGGAAGTTCCAACTCTGTCTGAACAGGCCTAGCAGCAAACACCGTTGTTTCCAGGTTTGAGGGCTAATGCAAATCTGTGTAATCTGAAACCCTCAGTTCAGCTCACAGGTTTTCTCAAAAATTCTAGCAAATTACTCTTAATTTTGCTTACCCTACAACTTTATTAGTAGTACTGGTTGACTCCCACTGAGATTTATGTGTTGCTGTGTTACAAAGGTTGAACCATCTCAGCCGGGCAATGTTTTCCTATGACCCCTACGTTTACAATAACGATTAAAGACGACAGTAAAGCATATATAATGGACATGGTTCAACTATTTCCCACTGCTTCTGAAATGATTATTTCTCTACATGAGCAAAAGACCAGTGAAATGTGGGTTTAAGGCGAGGCAGCAACAGAAACCATGAGTTTTTAAGTTTAAGCTAATATTTAACATAGGATAAAGACTACTGGTAAATATTGATTTATCTTCCCTCCCATTCCCCTAGGGGCTTAATCTTGCTGCTCAGAACATTAAACAATTGTTTATTATTCCACCAGTATTATAAAAACAATACTAGAATTCTTTTCCTTTTTTCTTTTCTTTTCTATTTTTTTCTTAAAGAAATAAAAAGTATCTATCCTAGCCGCATGGAATAATTGTATATATGTTGAACAATGCATCCATATGGGAATAGGCCTCGTAGCTTTGTTCTTTACAGGAAACTACTTCTTTGCCTGGTCAGGACACAGATTTTTAACTGTAAAAATACTTGAAAAAGTTCTTTTAACTCTAAGCTTGAAAGGTAGCAGAAAGGAGCTGGGTGCAAAGGCTCATACCTTCTAATCTTAGCACTTTGGGAGTTGATCCCAGGAGTTGAAGTCCAGCCTTGGCAACATAGTGAGGCCTCATCTCTGCAACAACAACAAAAAAAGTAGTTGGACATGGTGGCGCACACCTGTAGTTTCAGCTACTCAGGAGGCTGAGGTGGAAGGTGGAAGGATCACCTGAGCCCAGGAGGTGGAGTCTATGGTGAGCTGTGATCATGCCATTGCACACCAGCTTGGACAACATAGTGAGACTCCAACTCAAAAAATAAAAATAAAAAAACAAGGCAGCAAAAAGGTTCGGAAGGAAGTGTTTGGGCCCACAGTGGCCACATACGCCATCTATAGCTGCCTTGACTGATAGGAACTTTCTGTGCTGATAGAAATATTCTCTATCTTTACAGTATGTTTGATTCCACAAACCACATGTAGCTAGCTATTAAGCACTTGCAATGAGGCTAGTGCCATGGAGAACTGACTTTTAAATTTCATTTTATTTTTGATAGTTCAAGTAGCCACACGTGGCAAGTGACTACTATATTAGACATCACAGATTGATAGTTTCCTAAGAGTTAGCTTAATAATACATATACCCATACGTACATATAACAAAAGAACAGCTCGAATACAAGGGGTTCTGGTGTTACCTTGAAATGCCTGGGGAGTGGCAAGTCCTGGGACTATCTGGACCTCCCTTTGTGGTTGAACTTTGTCCTTCTGTAATCCACCTTGGCTGCTATTTTTTATAACATTTTTATGACTGTATAATTCACATACCATACAATTCGTTTATTGAAAGTGCACAGCTCAAAGGTTTTTGCTATATTCCCAAGGTTAGGCAACCTTCACCACTATTAAATTTATAACATTTTCATAACCCCACACTGAAAGTCTGTACTCACTAGCAATCACACCACGATGATCACCAACCCCCCACTTCCCAGCACTATGCAACCACGAATTTACTTTCCATCTCTATAGATTTACTTACTCTGAATATTTTATATACATGAAATCACAATATTTGGTCTTTTGTTGCTGGCTTCTTTCACTTAGCATAGGATTTTCAAGGCACATCCATGTTGTAGCATATGTCAGTATTTCATTCCTTTTTAGGAAAAAATAAGATCCCATTGTATGAATAGAACACATTTGTTTATCCATTCACCAGTTAATGTCATGTGGGATGGTTTCACTTTTGGCTATTATGTCAGTCAGTTTGGGCTGCTATAACAAAAGGAACACAGACCATGTCATTGGTAAACAACAGAAATGTATTCCTCACAGTTCTGGAGATTGGGAAGTTCAAAATCAAGGGGCTGGCAGATTCAGTGTCTAGTAAAGGATCCCTCTCTACTTCATAAATAGCACCTTCTTGCTATCTTGTGATAGTCCCCACATAGCAAAAGGGGCCAAAAAGCTGCCTTGGGCCTATTTTACAAGGACATTAATCCCATTGATGAAGTCTCTGCCCTTATGACTTAATCAACTCCCAAAAGGCCCTACCTCTTAATACTATCACATTGGGGATTAGGTTTCAACATATAAATTTTGTGACACAGGCATTCAGACCATAGCAACTATTATGAATATTGCTGCTATGAACGTTTATAGACACTTTTATGTCTGAATGTATATAAGGTAACACTATGACTTTTTGTAACTACCAGACTGTTTTCCATAGAAGATACACCATTTAACATTCTCATCAGCAGTGTGTGTGGGTTCTAGTTTCTCCTCGTCCTTACCAACATTTGCTATTATCTGTTTTCTCTATTATAGCTGTCTTCAAGGGTATGACATCGTAGTTCATTATGGGTTGATTTGCAGTTCTCTGATGGTCAGACTGCTCTTTGCCCCTTTTCATTCACATTCTGTTCAGGCCCATTCTATGGTACATTTGGCTTAAGGGTGTAGTTTTACCAAAAAAAGAGCAAGTTCCACTATAGTTGTTTCTTCAGAAATCATAGAAGTCACTTACCTATCATGACTTTTGTGGCACTATTTTAAACCAACAGCCGGTATAATAGTGTTTAAGCATTTTTACTCTCAGATGTCAAATATACTTACACTGTTTTGAGTCTGATTCCTAGGTACGGCTCCTTTTCCCAAAAACAACTTATATAAGTAAAAGTAGTATGAGTTAGTCCTAGGAAAATGCTATGTTAAACTTCCTATTAGAAAATTATTTTTCCCAACTTCTTTTCTCAAAAAGTCACAAAATATTCTAAAATCATCTTCAAATCGTAGTGGCTTAAATGATCTACATATGCAGAGCAAGAAGCAAAATGCTGACACAAGATAACCATGAACAGATAGAAATCGAGGTGTAGAATCTCCTGTCACTCAGGGTGAGTGATTTGCCTGCAGGGGTGACACACCACTCTCCCCCATCTCACATTCAAGGCTTCACGCTATCATCTCTTTAACAAATATTGAGTGCCTACAATCATAGGCTTTAGGATTAGGACAGTAAGAAAAATGAACTTGGGCCTTGTCTCCACAGAGCTTAGTGAGTGTATTAGTCCATTTTACCTTGCTATAAGGAATCTATAAAACACTAGGTCATTTATAAAGAAAAGAGTTTCATTTGGCTCAGAGTTATGCAGGAGATACAGGAAGTATGGCACCCTATCTGTTTCTGGGGAAGCCTCAGGAGCTTTTTAATTATGGCGGAAGGTGAAGAGGGAGTTGGCGTGTCACATGGCGAGAGAGAAAGCAAGAGAAAGGTGCCAAGCTCTTTTAAACAAGCAGCTCTGGCGTGAACTAATAGAGCAACGACTCACTCATTACTGTGGGGACAGTACCAAGCCATTCATGAGGGATCCACTGCCATGACCCAAACACCTCCCACCAGGCCCAACCACCAACATCAGGAATCACATGAGACTTGGAGAGAACAAGCGTCTAAGCTATGCCAGTGGGCGAGGCAGATATTAATCAAACTGGGCAGTGTTAAGAAGGAAAAGTATGGGGTTTGAGACTGAGATCATCCATTGCTTGCTTGTTTGCAATATTCTCCTCTGTGTTCTTACCTCCAGTAGTAGTGTGGTGGGAGATCATTCATCTAAGCATGACTTACCTGGGCTTAATTTCTGTAGCCAAGTGGCTCCTAGTATCTTGGGAGGTTAAGAGTTTGGAGAAATGTATTTTTGTTTCTATGTTCCCCATCTTCTTTGTCTTTCTATTGTATTCCTGCATATCCTTTCATGGATGCACAACTCAAATGCCACTTTTTCAATGAAATATGTATATGTGTTGGAGCATTTATTTTAAAATCATCACTCTCAATACCCTGACAGTCTCTGGGAATAAATATTCCATTTTTCCTCTGAGTTCCTATAACACCTTGTACCTGTGTTCTAACACTTAGTTTGTGGAAGGAAAGTGCTTTTCCTGTTGGCTTCCCTCACCATTCAGTGAACAGCTCAGAATCAGATTTTGTTGCTGAGTTGTTTATATTCTCAGTTCCAAGCACAGCATCTCACATCTAGTGAATGATCAATAAATGCTCAATCAATGAATGAATAACATATAAGGAGTCAAAAATAACATGGGCCTAGATTCTTTCTCTAGCCTAGTATAACTTGACCTTGAAATAGCAATGTATTGTCAACTTGTGTGATCTTTGGTTACTATTTTCTATCGATCCCCATTTAATGGGGAAAAATATGTATATGTGTTGGAGCATTTATTTTAAAATCAACAAAAACTAGGTAGGGAAAGGTGACAAGTCAGTCAGTAAAGACCTTAAACACTAAAGCCAAAGCTAATGTTTTGTCCTGGGAAACAGAATCCATCTCATACTCCACAATATTATTTCTAGGGTAAGGAATGAGGAACCAGATCTTGTAGGTCATCGGCAAGCACGAACATGAAACAAATAAAGAAAGTAGGTTGGGCCCAAGACAAGACCAAGGGCCTGAAACCACACAAAGCCCCCAAAGCAGAAGCATCTCTTGACCCTGGAGATAGAAGCAAGACCATGAGTGAGAGCCAGGTGGGCAGGAAGGAAGCTGGACTAGAACAGAACTCAGGACAAACAACAAATCACTCAAGAAATTGAAAATGAAACAAGGCCGGGCTCGGTGGCTCAGCTTGTAATCCCATACCTTGGGAGGCCAAGGTGAGTGAATTGCCTGAGCCCACGGGTTCGAGACCCACCTGGCCAACTTGGCAAGACCTCATCTCTACAATAAATCTTAAAAAAAAAATTGGCCGGGTGTGGTAGTGCGCACCTGTAGTTCCAGTTACTTGGAAGACTGAGGCGGAAGGATCACCAGCGCCCAGCAGGTTGAGGCTGCGGTGACTGGGAGCGGCCAATGCACTCCAGTCTGGGTGACAGAGTGAGACTCCAACTCAAAAAAAAAAAAGAGAGAAAATTAAACAAAACAAACAAAAAAAACCCAGCTCAAACCTCAATGTTTCAGGAACAAAGAAAGCAATGGCAATCAGAACAAAGAAATTGATGCAAAATTTAAGCAAAGACTCAGGAATGATAGTTATGGCAGAAGCTGGCAGAGAAGTAGTGTTGAGGAAGACGCGGAATCTAAGGAATCACATGGTAGACCCAGATGTCCGTACATCACTGCTAGAGGTATTCCAAGAGGTAGGAGTGGAGACTTTCCTGTCATTTCTGTACATAGGAGACATGCCACCCTCACAATGTTTTTATTCCAGCTTTATTGTTCCTTATCAATAGCAGAATCATGATTTCTATCAAGAAAGACTATTCTTCAAGTGTCATAGACTGTCACAGCATTATCTGATTTGCTCCTGCCCTCATTTGAGGTAGGTAAGAGCATTTCTTTAATACTATTTTACATGACAAAAGACTTGTATTCAGAATATGTTAAGAACTCATAATCTTAATCATAGCTAAGTCTAACAACCTACTAAAACAAGCAAAAGCCTTAAATTAACACTAAGTGAAATAAGATATATGAATGGCCAATAATTACACAAAGATGCTCAACACATCATAAGCCATCAGGAAAATGCAAGTAAGAACCTCTGCAAAACCACTAATACCATTTTGCTGTCAATACCGAGTGTTGGCGAGGATGAGAGACTGAAGCCCTCCTTACAACTTCAAGAAGCTTTCAATCATGGCGGAAGGTGAGCAGGGAGCCAGCGTGTTACATCGAGAGAAGGGAGGGGCCTGGCACTTTTAAATAATCAACTCTGGCATGAACTAATAGAGCAAAAAGTCACTCGGCATATACCCACTCATACACTGCTGGTGGGCATGTAAAGTGGCACAGATGCTTTGGAGAACTGATCCAGCAATTCCATTCCTAGGTATTTACTGAAGAGAAATCAACATACACACACACACACACACACACACACACACACACACGCACGCACGCACACACCCCACAGGACTTGAGCTTAAACATTAATAGCAGCTGTATCCATAATAACTCAAAACTGAAACAAACCAAACATCTTTTAATAGGTAAGTAGATAAACAAATCGCGGCTTATACCTACAAGAGATATACTCAACAAGAAAAAGAAAAACTCTATTGATACAACAACATAGATGAATCTCAAAAACATGTTGATCAAAAGAAGCTGGACACAAAATAACTGACCTGTAGGATTCCATTTATATACAATTCTAGAATAGGCAGAACTAAGCAATGGTGATAAAAATTAGAAAGTGGATGCCCCCGGTTAGGGAAATTTACTTAGAAGGGGTAGAAGGGAACTTTCTAGGGTAATGGAAATGTTCTCCATTTTTTATTAAAGTGGTGGGGACACAAAAGTAAACACATGTAATATTTATAAATGTCTGTCAAAATGGAATGAACTGTACACTTGAGGGTTGTGCATTTTTATGTACATGGGCAGGGGTGGGGGGCAAAAAAAGCCTGGAATTTATTTATTTAAAAATGTGTATTTATTCTTGTAGTTTAAACTTTAGTTATCTTCAAAGTACTCTCCATTTGATGCAATACATCTATCGAGACACTTTTTCCACTACTCAAAACAATTTTTGAATTCATCAATTTCAATGCCTTTTATTGCTTCTGCCGTTTTTTGCTTTACCTCTTCTAGATGGGCAAAACGTCTCCCTTTGAGAGTTTTTTTCATGAATAGAGAGGGTGGGGCATGGGGATCATGCCATTTCTGGTCAAAAACTGCTGAACACTCAGCACGGTGTGAGCAGGTATGTCGTCGTGATGGAAGAACCAGTCACCTGTTTGCTACAACTCAGGATGTTTCTTCCGCAAATTATGACACAACCTTTTCAAAACTTCCAGATAAAAACTTTGGTTGACTGGTCCACAGGAACAAATTCCAAGTGAGGGGGTCCACCCTCCACAATATAATCCAGTTTTTTAGGGTACCGCATAAGAATTATACCTTTAAAAAATTAAAACTCGGGTTCAAGAGACAAAGATACTTGCTTAAGTATTTTTTTGCCAGACAGCAAATAAATGGCTGAACCAATGCTTGAACTCAAGTCAACTAATGTCAGAGCTGGAGCCCTTTTGGCTACATTGCACTGTCAGCATGGAAGGTAGGTGAGAGAGACTGAGGTACAACAGCAAGAGAGCAGAAGGAAGGCAGCTCCAGGAAAAAGGAAGGGCAGTAGTCATTGAGGTCACATTTCTGCCCTGGGCATGAGGCTTCCTTGTGATGGCACCTGTGATGGGAAGAGCCAATTCCATCATGGTCACCTGCAGGAGTAATTAGAAGGGCTTGACAGATGTAGTAGAGATAAGAATCATCATATGACTGGTGGAGCCTGCCAGCAGAGAAGGTTTTAAGGTTATTCTTTTGTTGGTATCCTGTTTCATTCTTAAGACCTTTAAAAAAAAAAACTTCTATGACATAATCAATACATATCCATTACAAAAAAGTTAAAACAAAATACACAAAAGTAGAAAAATGTAAAACCTCCCATGGTCTTACTATCCTGTGATAATCTATGATTTTTAAATTTTTTTTTAGTAAATGAAAATATTTTAACAAAAATAGGATCATACTCTATGTGCTGTTTTATATTGTGCCTTTTAAACAACCTATCAATGAACATTTCTCTCTATTAGAGGCTATAAATAGATGTCATTTCTTTGGGGCACGTAACATCCCATGGATGGACAGATCTAAGTTTGTTTAACCAAACCTCAGCTGATACATACCTAAGTTGTACCTAGTTTTTTGTTATTACCTGCTACCATCCTGCCAGAGAACATACATATTGACTCTCTTTTTCAAAATGTCCTCAAGGAAAGCTCTAAAAGTAAAGATTCTGGGTCAAAAGGTTTGCACATTTTTAAGGCACGTAATGCATCCTGTCAATTTTGATTTTAAAAATGGTTTTAGCAATTTATATTATCACCAGCAGTGGATGGGTATGTTATCCGGCATTACCTTAATGCAGGGACTATAGCTTTGGTCCTTGTGTCAAATGCTATCTCTTTTTATAGAAACATAATGTGTCAGGATTAGAAATTGATCTTTGATGTTGCCTAGCTCCATCTCCCAAGTTGTGACTGAATCCCCTTTTGGATTCTGCTAGTTTCAAATGACAAAACATTTTTTTAAATGTTAATTTGAGAACATGATTGATGTTTGAATGTACATCAGCTGGAAAGAGAAGTAATCTTGGGGTTAGAATGCATTGGTTTCAGGACTGGCTGTGTCGTGTCTGGCTGTGTGATCATGGGGGCGTTCCTGGCATTCTTGCCTGGCTCTCAGTGTCCCCGTCTCTAAGCCAAGGGAATTGAGGAGGACCCAATCTCTGCATTGTCTTTCGTTATGACATTCTATAAATCTTCGGCTATTTAAAGCATTCCTCTCAAAGGCTGGGCTTGTAAATTGAGTGTGACAGGCCTTTGAAACGCAGCTTGTGTGGGAAAGGAAAAAACCCAGCAGCAAGTTTGCTGTTGGATCAGAATTCTGAGCTCTTTGTAAAGTAATAAATTGTGTCTTGGCTCCCGGATTATTCCAGGTTGCCTCGGGTTTTGCGGAAGTGGCTTTTTCAGGAATGATTCCCATTGCCAGAAAGTGGGTGTTAATTTGTGTGTTGGCTATTTTTCAGGGCACACGCTGGCAAAGTCCTGGCATCTTTTTCAGAGGATCAGCAGATATAATGATCTGGGGTTTGCTCTCCTTGCAAGAGGACATACACTTTACATTAATACTGCACATCAAACCTGTAGTCAGAGGCCTCAGTTTTGTAATGTAGCGGTTATCATGGGCTTGCAAAGGGTTTTGGAACCAAGTGGAGACACTCTGGTCAATGTACCACAGGAAACAGGATAGTTGACCACCTAGACTGGTTGGTATTCCTCAGTAAAGTATCTGTGATCCACTGAGGGGGTACAGGTGGTATCCCAGAAGAGGAGACGAAGCTAAAGACCATGGGAAAAGTAAAAATGGAGTAACACCTGCATTGGCTGCTCTGCGGTTTGCAGCCAATGTGGCCATACCGTATGTACGCCACACAATACCCCTGGAATAGCATCATTGTAATTTTGTCCCAATGTACCCAGCAAGCAAATGCAAGAGCTGGAGTGTTGGAACGAATGGCCCAACCACATCTGCAACCTCAGAGCTTGGCTTAAAATACTGTAAATCTGGCCCGGCACCATGGCTCATGCCTATAATCCCAGCACTTTCGGAGGCCAAAGCAGGAGGATTGCTTGAACCCAGGAATTTGAGACCAGCCTGAGTAACATAGTAAGACCTCATCTCTACAAAAATCAAAAGATAAACTGGGCATGGTGGCATGCTCCTATAGTCCCAGCTACTCAGCAGGCTGAGGCAGAAGGATGGCCTGAGTTCAGGAGGTCGAGGCTGCGGTGAGCTGTGATCGTGCTGTTGCGCTCCAGCCTGGATGAAGAGAGAGGCCCCAACTAAAAAAGAAAAAAGAAAAAAAAAAGGTAAATCCCTGCTTTCTTGGCAGATGTTTGCAGTCTCACACCTCTTTTCTATCTCCCTCTTCTGTGACAATTGAAAAATGACTCTTCTTTCTTATTCTTTGAGTTCACAGTAACAAATTAAAGCCATTTGCCAATCTTTAGTATAATGCATTTAGAAAACACTGTCTAGTCTGGTATTCCCCAGACTTTAGTCACCTGCAAACTGTCTTCATAATTCATGCCATTTCTGGGTACTACTTGTACTAGTATTTACACAATATTTGTTTTTAAATACATGCACAATTGCATTTTTTTCCTGTTTTAAGCAATGTAGTATCTGAAATCATCAGTTTGATGTGCTAGTTATAGTTTTCTAATATATAATATCATCTAGCTGTTAAAAATGTTGTGTTCACTTTTGTACTGTGTTGTACCAGGGGTGCCAAAAAAATATGTATTTTAAGAGTTTTTAAGAGATGTTTGCTTTAACCAGAAGTGTCTGGACAGGGACAGTAACCACCCTGACACCTCTTGTAATCACAGAAGTCAAATATGATGTGTGTTCATCTTATTGAGTATTATAATTTTAATACAGCTTTTTCCTTGCTTAAAACGTGTATACATTTAGGGGACACCCTCTGTGTATCTTATTTCTTCTCATTTTAAAAGTCTGTTTCTAGCTGAATTAGCCACATTCTGTGTCCAGTAGCCACAAGACGCTTAGTGTCTACACACTGGACAGTGAGGATGGAGAACGTTCCATCATCACAGAAAGTTCTACAGGACAGTTCTTGCCTGAGGTTTGCACTCAAGGCAGGAGATATTTGACTGCTTTCATTAGCCCAAACTAATATGTAGGATTATCAAAAGAAGTGTGAACTACTTTAGGAACAGCTACCAAAAATTCCAGATAAATAGTTTCTTCCACTGATCCCCATCCAAGTAAGCAGCAAAGCAAGGAGGAGCACTTGAACTTGAGTGATGGGCTCATTTCAGTGTGTTCTAAGCCTTCTCTCTCTGGGCTCTCTCTTCTTCCACTCCACCCCCACCCCCACCCCCCCACCCCCCCGTTCATCTCTTTTCAGCGTCTGTCTGTCTTCTCGTTCATGCTCTTTCCTCCTCATGCTTCACCTCTGTCTCTCTTAACCTCACCTTCATTTTGGCCCTCAGTCTTTTCTCTCCCTTTCTGCCTGTGTTCATTTTACCTTCCCTCAGTCAAGTCTAGGTGTATATGGATTTTGTTTTGTTTCTTTTTAACTGCAATAATTTCAAGCCAAAGGGCATTCTCGGCTGTAAGATGAATAACAGTTACCTCCTAACTTAATTCCCTAGAGATGTGCTCAACTGCACACTGGACCACTCTACCCTAAGTCCCACTTGCATCTCAGCATCAATGCACCTAGAACAAAACCGTTTCCTGTTCGGCTCCTGACGCCCCTCACTGGTGTGGTCATACCAACCTAGTTGCTTTACCCTACTTGTATCCAAAGTCTCCTTCACCAAGAGTGTTTGACCAGGCTTCTCTCCAGGCCTGTGGGAGAAGGCCCATGGCTTCCTCTGTGGCCCTGGTGACCTTTCTCGAGCAGGGTAAATGCCAGGCATTGCCTTGAAGATTTGATGCCTGAGCTATAAAGCTGCCAGAAGGTCTCTAGAGGGAGGGGCGTGCTGTGTAGACATATGTGTGCCTCATCTGGTGGCAATGAATGTCAAGGAGAACTGACCAGACTGCCTTCTCCTTATTTTAATCCTCTGGGAACTCCAGAAAGGAAAGGAAGTGGATCTAGGGGCTCTCAGAAGTACAGGATGCTCTGGGGAACGTATATGCCTTGCTCAATTGTGCAAAACAGACCCTTCCTCAGAAATACAAAATTGAATGCTTCCCTCATTCCTTGCAGAGAAACATATTTCACTCCCTAAATGCACTCAATTAGACTATAGAAAATTCAGTTCTTCTTACTAATTTATACAAGGAGTTCTGATACCTTGGGATCTTTCATCTGTCGGCTTTAAGCCCTAAAATATGGAATCAATTATTCTCGGGAAAGTGATGTGAGGATCGACTGTCTTTCTCAGACAAAGGGAGGCATGTTTCCAAAAGTGAAAGCCCCTCCCTGAGTGGGAGCGACAGAGGCATCCTTCTGCGAGACTTTGTATGGCTCCACTCTCTGAAAAAGAGAAACAAATTCGGGTTTAAGTGACCTTAAGCCTTAGTAAAGTTCATGACCTATGTTGTCCTCTGGATGGTGATAATAACTATAACAACTGTTTTTTGAGTGCTTGGAATTTGCCAAGCAGCACATTAGGTCCTATCAATGCAATTGCGTAATCGTCTTCACAACCCTGATCGTGTGACTCTTCCTCCATATTTTAATTGGAGGAATTTGAATCTCAGAGTGGCAAATAATTTGTCAAAGGTCACGCAGCCCAATAAATGGGCAGAGCTCATATTCAAATGTAAATCTGACCAATGCCAGAGTTCTGTGGTCTTTGGACCCCATGGTTCTATGTTTGGTTATACAGAAGATGCTTTTTAATGGTTACTGTGCACCAGGCACTATTGCTCAAGGGATTCTCCAACAAAACATAAAGGTGAGATCCTTGATCTTATGGAGCTTATATCCTGGGGAAGAGAGACAGAAAAACAGGAAATTTAAAAAAACTAGATAATTTCAGATGTCAACAATGTCATAAGAACAATAGATGGAGTGAAATAATAGTGAACGTGGGACTGATTCATGTCGGGGGCTCTTAAAAGGATTTTCTGAGAAGATGACCTGAACTCAGACCTGAGTGATGTGAAGGATCCAGAACCCAAGAGTTGAGGGTAGAGGAAGCAGGAATTGCAAAGGCTCTGGGGTGAGTGAATGTCATGTCTTTCAGGAACAGCCAAAAGGCCAGCTTTACTATGTAACCAGTGGAGGTGAACAATACAATATAAGGTCAGAGATGTAGACAGGCTTTGGATTTGGTTCTAGGCATAATGGGATACCATAGAAGAGTTCAAAGGGGCATATGGGCTGAATTAAATATTTGAAAGATCACTTTGGTTCTATGTGGGGAATAGAGTATACAGTAGTGAGACAGAAGTGGGGGGAATGGTTAGAAGAACAGAAACATCAGAAGGGCTGGAGGTTGTGAAGAGAAGGATAGTGCTTGGGAAGCAGCAAAGGAAGAGAGAAGACAAGACTGTTTACCCTGCCTCCAGGCCCCCTGAGATGTAAGAAGGGCTCCTGGGGGGGGGGGGGGGGGCGGCAACCAGGTCCAGGAAATGGGGGAAGGGGAAGGGAACATTCTTAGGAGGGTGTGGGGCTACTGGGAAGTTTGCTGCAGTGGTAGTGGTGGCAAATCCTAGTAATAAGAGCTGCTTCATTTATTGAGTACGTATTATCTGGCTAGCATCATTCCAAGTGCTCTTCATGCAATCACTTGTTCAGTCCTCTCAGTAATCCTACACTGTAGATACTTTTATTACCCCTATTTGCATAAGAAACTGACACAGGTTAAGAAACTTGTAGCAACTGAGCAATATGGCTGGGGCGACAGATGGTTAATTTCAGAAGTCAGAGTGGAAAGGTGGAGGGGGTTGTCAGAGGGGGAGGGGGAGGGCTCTCACCCAGGAGCGTTGACTGGACTGGACAGGAGACCCACATGGCACATGTGATGTGGGAGAGTGTGACAGAGAACAACAAGCTTGCCCTGGGATGCCATTCACTTGAATGACAGGAGAGGACGCTTCCTGATCTATTCAGACCTGGAGCTTGGAGTCCGACTACTCTTTCCCTCCACTTCCTGGGGACAGGGTCCAGCCTCCTCCCGGGATGGCTGTCAGCCTGCAGGGCAAGAATTGTTTCATCTAAACAAGGTGATGCCTTGCCCCTTTCATCCCACTGCCCTTAGGTTAGGAGAATGTTCATTCATATTTAAACATTTCTGCTTAAGTAATAAGCAACAATAATAATAAATGATAAACATTAATACCTAACGATAGGTAACATTAAATAAGCCCTTACAGTATCTCAGGTCCTATGCTGAGCATTTTGACACATATGACTCCTTGCATGCACACAACAATCTTAGGCTAAATCTCTTACTTTTTTTCCCCATGTTCAGATGAACTAACTGAGTCTTGACAGGTTCTACCATGTGCCCAAAGTTAGACATAGTGAGTGGTGAACCTGAGATTTGAACCCTGGCAACCTGACGCCAAAGGTTACATCCTCACTCTTCTAGGAGTGAAGAGCCTACATATGCTGGGTTGAGGGAAGTTCTTCCCGAGAAGTCTTCGTAAACCCAAGAAGAATGAGTGATTGTAGCAACACAAAGTTAGAAGAGAAACCTCGAGAGGGAGCTGCCAAGGTCTTCCTTTCATGACCACACTGGTTGTGAAATGTTGGTACACCAACAACCAGAGTCAGGGAGGAACTTGAAAGTAATGGACTTGGGAGAAGACAGCTCAAGAAAGAGGAATGGATGTAAGTCAAGAGAAAGAAATGATTGGTTTACTCACCTTGTCTCCTGTTACTTAGCCTGAAAGTAACACTTCTCAAGTAATATTTTCTCCCCCTTTTAATTCCACTTAATGGATACCTAAAAAACGACCTGCTTCCCCACTCTCCACACAAACAAGAAAAGTGGTGGGATTAGGGATAATTTTTGGCAAGGTATTTTAGTTTTCCGTTATTGTAAGAGAAAACAAATATGTGAGGTATTTTAAAAAGAAATTGTTTAAATAAATGAAATAAGATTCCTTAGGCAAAATATTTAATTGAATTTATTTCATCACTTTAAAAAAATATATTTTCTTTGACATTCATCTATTCCTTTCCAAAAACGTGGGTGGATGATTGGATCTTCATTTTCTTAGGCTCTATGATCCTGGCAAAGCCACTTTTTAATCACATGTCTGTGTTTCTCCACTTGAAAATACCTGGTCTTCCAAGACAACTGAACCACTAATGGAAGGGCTGGGAATTTCTCTGCCAAATGACCATGAGTAAGGAGATGGCCTCTTGAGTTGCTCTTAGTCCCTCATTTGTATTCTAGAATAATTTATTAACCTGTAGATCAATTTCTTTTTTCTTTGACTCACCTACTAGATCAGATTTTGCTGTCATTAAATGTTCCTCTGAGCTCCTTGGTGAAAAAAATGTTATGAATAATGGACATTTGTTCATTCATTTTATAAATGTGTAGCGAGTGCCTACTGTGTTCCAGACTCCAGACACCAAACTGAGTAAAATGGGATCCTTGTTTTTAAAGACTTGTTGTATGAAGAAATGATTATACAAATTGGTAAGGGGCAGATTCAGTCACCTGTGTGGTGAATCAATCTGTTTCTTTGTGTAAAAATTCATTGAAAGTTGGAAACTTAATGTCTTAAACACAGCCACATAAAATGCTCATCATCGGCACACTCCTATTCACTCTTACACCTGATGTGGACTTTGGTTTTGCAGGTCATGAAGGCACCTCTACTCTTTTTTTTTTGAGTTGGAGTTTCACTCTGTTGTCCAGGCTGGAGTGCAGTGGCATCAAAGCCTCAACCTCTCCTGTACTCGGGCCACCTTTCAACATTTGCCTCCCTACTCTTTAAGATAAAGTAATGAACCCCAGAGAGAGTGTCTAGCTGGAAAATGGCAGAGCCAGGCCTTGAACTCCTCATTTCTACTTCAGGGCACTTTCTTCTATCTAAAATAAAATCCTGCAGGTTAGGTGTACACTGGATTTATTTTTCCAATTTTTATTAGTAGTAGTATAATAAGCAAGATTCATTTAACTCAGTTACCATGTCTTACTGAAGTGCCTTGGTAGAAGCAAACACAAAACTGTTTTCTGGGCTGCCTCTCCAGTCCAGGACATGTGGCTCTGGACAGAACACAGAAGAGAGTTCTTTTTGAAGGTATGGGGTCAGGAGTGGGGATGAGGGAGGCCCTGGACCCTAAGAGGAACACACAATTTCCGACTGGGTGTTTGAAAAGTGGAAAATGTTGCTCATTGATTGAAAGAGATGTAGTCAGAATTTCATGCTTAAATGAAACCCATTCTGGGTAATAGTGGTAGTCACCTAATAGGTGTTCAACAAACATTTGTTAGCTGAATGAATGAATGAATGAATGGATGGATGAATCGTAGAGAAATAAAGAGCAAAGAGACCAAGCAAACCCAGAATCTTCCTCTACTTTCTGTGTGCCTTCTAGAATACATGGTTTAACACCTGAGTCTCTAAGTAGAACTGAAAGAGTTCAGTGGCAGGGTTTACAGATGTTCACCTTTAAATGCTGTTTAGTGAGGCAGTGAGTTTTGTGAGGGTACATATGAAAGGTGAAAAGGGGGTCAGTAGGTTCCAAAGATGGAGACTTAGCAGCTTAATGAGGCTCTGGGAGGTGTCTAGCCTTCCTAGCCTTCCAGCCTAGCCTTCCTAGACACCTCCCTCACATGCCAACAGTACACACAAGCATGTCACCACGGGAGTATCACACTTGGTCATCTGGCACATTATCGGAGCAGGGAAACAACATTTTAAAGGATGTCATGATAACTGTACTAGTCATTTCCTGTGACTGCTGGAACAAATGGTCACAAACTCAGTGGCTTAAAACAGCAGAAATGAATTCTCTCCAGTTCTGGAAACTAGACAGCCAACATCAAAGTGTCAGCAGGGCTGCACTCCCTCCTGAGGGTCCATGGGAGAATCAGTTCTTGCCTGTTCCAGCTTCTCTTGACTCCAGGATCTCCTTAGCTTGTAGCCACATCCCTTTAATCTCTGCTTGGTCTTCTCTTGGCTCTGTGTGGTCTTCTCTTGGCTCTGTGTCTCTCGTCAGTGCTCTCATAAGGACACTTGTCTTTGGATTTAGGGTCCAACCAGATAAGCCAGGATGATCTCTTCATGAGATCCTCAATTTAATGACATCTGCAAAGGCCCTTTTTCCAAATAAGGTCAGGTTCTAGGGATGGAGACATGGGCATGTCACTATGGTGGCCTTGGTATATTAGGAAGTTATTTTGATGGGGAGTCAGATGGCAGGATAGAGACATTGGCCTTGGTCTAGGATTGAGGAAATCATGAACTGGACTAGAGTGGAGGCTCTGGGAATAAGGAGGAGGAGGAGACAGAAGCAGAAGATAATCAATGAAAGAAGTTGCCAGGACTTGGTGACTAACTGGTATGGTCGACAAGAGAAAGAGAAAATCTTAATTTAACACTAAGGCGTGTTTCCCAAAAAATATGTGTTGAAGAATGCTGGATCTGGGGACCTCAGTGTTGCATGATGGGAAATGATCCTGTAAACAAACACAGTTGGAGAACACTGGATTCAATAGGCTTGAACAGGCTTCCATCCTGCAGGATTTCTCTAAGCCTTTAACCATCCTCATGTATATTGTCACTGGCTAAAGAAGGTCTCTAAGGGACAACTTTCCCCAAATTTATTTGACCATGGACCTGTTTTATCTAGATGAACTTGGAGAACAAATGGTTCACACACTTCTGGATAAAGAGAATATACTGAGGGTCAGAAAGACAGGGTGAAGAAAAATGGAGTCAGGTGGTTCACTGAGGGCTAGAGTTGTTTCTCAAGACCCTAGCCAGCCTTAAGGATAGCCACGGGGACTGACACCAGGATCTGGCCATTGGCAGGAGCCATTTTCAGGCTCCCTCAGGAACTCTTTGACTTTAACCATCTGTGCAACTGTCCTGTGGTCTGGTTTCTTCTTTCTCTGGTACCTTCTTGACAGCAGAAACTGTAGCCTTAAAGCAAGTATGGCAAATGTGTTTCATCCAGTGTGCCAACTCCTATGCATGGGACAGCTAACTCTCCTAGTGCCTTGAGAAGGATGCTGAGTGTCAAGAAGACAGCATGGGAGAGAGTGCCATCAATGACTTGCGGTGTCTACCATGAGCAAAGGAGGAGGACAGGGATGAGCTAAGAGCCCTTCTTGCTTGATACTTCAAAGAATTGCCTCACCCACTCTCCCTGCCTCCCCACTCCATGCATCAAAAGGGGCCACCCCAGAGCAGCCACTGCCCACTTTGACCACAGTAATCCTGGCCTCTCCAATCTTTAACGCTCCCTACTTCACCTAGAAGGAAAATGGTTGGTACCAATGACAGAAATACAGACATGATCTTGCAATGAATAATAAAAATGGCTACTATTTACTGAGCACTTACTGTGTGTCAGACACCATGCTAAGTGTTTTACATGTAATGACACATTTAATTATGACAGCCCTAAGACACAGGTATATCATCTAATTGTATTGATGAACAACAGGAGGCATAGAGAGATTAAATGTCTTGCCGAAGGACACACTGCTGGTATGGGGTGCAACCAGGATTGGACTTTAAGCATCCTAATGTTAAAACCAACTCACAACAACCAGACTGTGGGTTTAATTGTAGATGTTTTGAATTTGAAACATTGGTAAGACTTGCAAATGGAAATATGCAGAAGTTAGTGAAGGATATGGAACTGAACAAGGTCAGACCTGAGCACAGGACCATTAGGGAAATGGTTGGAAGGTGCCCGTGGTACGTCTATTCAGACCATCAGGTCGAGAGTTAGTTATGCCGATTTGCAATGGAGAGAGATTTGTGCATATGTTTAACATATTAGTGGAATGTTTTCCCAAGTAATGAGTTAGAAATAACTGACTACTATTCTCTCAGTCCATGGACAGAACTTTCCAACTGTGAGGGAACAGAAGCAAACACAAAAGTCTGTGCCCTAAATAATGCTGAAAGGTCAGAATTGTTGGGATTTTTGAGATGTGAGAAATCACACTGGTTTCTTAAGTGCAGTAGAAAATTGTGGTCCTTGGGGAGTGTGAGTGAGGAGGTTTGCTATCCTGTAGCTTTGCCTTGGCCACCTTAACTACAGACCCTCCACCTTTCCCTCCCAGTAGCCCAGAGTCTCTCGAGGGCAGGGACTGCATCTCATTCATCTGGTAGCTTCTAACACCGGACACATTGCAGACACTCAGTAGATAGTAGTTGAACCGATAAAGTCAAGGGAATAAGAACCAATCCTATTCAGCTCCACGATACACAAGGGGGACCCCCCCAAAACTGCAGAATTTATTTATAAAAATTGTGTATTTGTTCTTACATGTTTAAACTTTGGTCACCTTCAAAATACTCTCTGATGCAATACACCTGTTGAGACACTATTTCCACTGCACTAAACAGTTTTTGAACTCATCCATTTTTATGCCTTTTAGTGTGTCTGCTGTTTTTTGTTTGTTTTTCACCTCTTCCACATTGGCAAAACATTCCCCTTTGAAGACTTTTTTCACCTGAAGAAACAAAAAAACTGACTCAGGAAGAGACCGGGTAAGCGGGAGGGGGGGGCACATGGGTCATGTTGGTTTTGAGCAAAAACTGCTGAACACTCAGCACAATGTAGGCAGGTTGTTCATATAAATCGCCCAACATGAACTGAGCAAATAAAAGTGTTGAAAGACTCTCCAAAAAAAAAAATTACTGAAGCCGAATGCTGCCTCTCACAACAATGCTAGCTGATACACTGATGCCGATGGGTTCCTAGAACACTTACCTAGTGGGGGAAGCCTGCACTACACAGGCACCCCCTTCCAAAAGATAATTCTGGGTTTTTTTTAAGGGGTCCCCCCTTGTATTATCAAATGTAGAGTGTTTTCACTGACCCGTCGCTATTTCATTGTAAATGTCTGGATTTTCTCTCCATAGACTGGGGACTATGCCATGATAAATTACTACCTACTTGCACCAAATTTCATTTTTGTTCTGATTCATTGCCCGTTCCAGAGACCTAAAATCTCGGTTTATGGACTTTACTTCCTGGTGGTTCCCAGAGAGAAATAAGCCTGGATTCCAGGGAATGCAAATTTCTTCCAACTTGCAGCCAACTTCCAGGCTCCCTGCAAAGGTCTCTTAAGCCTCTAAGTATTTCCTCTCTTAAATCACACATCACTGGCACAGGCAGAATATTTTCAAGTTACTTCTTTCTTGTTAGGATACAGTCAAAGGTCTACCAAGTAGACAGCAGTGCAGTCTTTTGGGCAGTTTTATTGTGCTGTTCTTAGGTTTAGTTTAGTAATTCTTTACATTGTGTTTTTTTTGTTGTTGTTTTGTTTTGTTTTTCTGTCCCTAAAAGAAACCATTTCTTTAGTGCCACATTGGAAACATGATGCTGAATCTCTCTTGGCATGTCTGTGGGTTGTATGAAAGTATGTATATGTGAAAGGAAGTTTCATATCTCACTTGTGCAGATGTCATGACTTTGGTTATTCCCAATTAAATGATGGAAATCCCTAAAGCCAGTGACAGCGTATTCCATAATGGTGGCATGCAGGTATTCTGCCAAATTTTGATCTGTATGTAAAATGTATTTTTGCTTCAAACTAGAATAGATTTTCTTAGAGCATCTGTCAGATGCTATGCCGAACCAAGCAAGTTAAGGAGGGTGTCCCAGAATGAGGCACAAGTTACTGTGCCACAAGGTAAGAGGCATGGTGTCACATCAAGTGAGTACATATGAAAAGTGACCATTACTGTGGTCTGAATGTCCTCAAAAATCCATATTGAAACTTATTCCCAGTGCAGTCGTATTAGGAGGTGGGGCCTGGCCAAGCATGGTGGCTCAAGCCTGTAATCCCAGCAATTTGGGAGTCCGAGGTGAGTGAATTGCCTGAGCCCAAGGGTTCGAGACCAGCCTAGGCAACTTGGTGAGACCTCGCATCTACAATAAATCAAAAAATTAGCCAGGCATGGTAGTGCACGCCTGTAGTCTGGCTACTTGGAAGACTAAAGTGAAGGATCGCCTGAACTCAACAGGTCAATGCCGGGGTGGCTGTGAACATGCCTCTGCACTCCAGCCTGGGTGACAGAGTGAGACTCCAACTCAAAAAAAAAAAGAGGTGGGGCCTTTAGATGTCGATTGGATCTTGAGGACTCCTCCATTGTGAATGGGATTAAGGCCCTTATAAAAGAGCCTTCACACAAAGCTCAGCCTTTTGGCCCTTCTGCCTTACACTATGGGGGGATGCAGCAATAGGGCACCATCTTGAAAGTAGAGACGGGGTCCTCACCACACCCCAAACCTGTCCCTGCCCTGATCTTGGACTTCCGGCTTCCAGAACTGCAAGGAATACATTTCTACTATTTGTAAATTACCCAGTCTCAGGTGTTTTGTTCCAGCAGCACCAACGGACGAAGACAACCATTTATTGAAATATGCAAACTCCTCCTCTCATGAATATAAAACAAGCATGTGGTCAGGGCAATAAAGAATTCTTCTCAAATGGAGGGCAACCAAAGAAAATTGTGTGACAAAAGCAGGAAGTTTCTGTAACTTCCTGCCACTTTCTTTTTCGTAATCAGTGTTCACCATTAGTGACCTTCAAATGCACAGCCAAAAATTTAAGTATTTGGAAGTGCACCATGAACACAAGCAAAAATGTTGCAAACCACTGGTCCATTCCCAGCAACACCAATTAGGTTCTGACACACACACACACATACACACACACACCACTCTTTAGTTGGTGTTTATGATTCTTCTTTTGGGTTTTCTTTCTATTTTGCTGCTTTTCTTCATTGCTGTGGTTCAGATTTTGTTGACTGCCTCCCATGCTTTGATCTGTACTCATATCTTCTCTGATATGTCCTAGATGTTAGCCTAGGAAAACTGCCTGAAGTAAGACTAAAGGGTACCTTGAACTCTCTTGCTCTCAGGCAAATACCCGATTTTCCAAGTGGTTATTATTGGAAACCACAAAAGTTGGAAGGGGGAGACAGCTCACTTGGAAGTTCCCTCAGCCCTCCATCTCTGCTGTTGTCAGAGGCAAACACTTGCGCCCATGTATCACGAGTATTTTTCAAGACCGATGTCCTTGACTCTCTGACAGTCGTGGCCTACGAGTGGCCACTAGAGGACTTTGTCAGCAACTTCCCATTCCAAGCAACCCCCGCCATGTCTCCCAGCAGCCCTTGGCCCCATGGGGGCCATGCTGTGGTGGAAGTACATGGACTTGGAAAGCACCAAGACTGAGGTCTAACTCTCACTACTACTGCGACCATTAGTAGAGCTGTCCGCTTCTATGAGCTCAGCCTTCCCATCTGAAAAATGGAAGATTCCTTCCCCCGTGTTGTTAAAATCAAATAAGAGAATGTCTGTTGAGCATCTGCATAGAGTAGGCACTCAATAAATGCTCTCTGCCCTCTGCTTCCCAACACTGGGCTGCACTTAAGTTTCTGAAACTGAAATATCAGAGCATCAGCTGGTGGAGGTGATGAGACATGCTTCTTTAATGAGTTCAACAGATGTATGTATGTATTTAGTCAGAGTCTCACTCTGTCGCCCAGGCTGAAGTGCAGTGACATGATCACGATGATCATGGCTCACAGCAGCTTTGACCTCCTGGGCTCATGTAATCCTTCCACCTCAGCCTCCCAAGTAGCCGAGACTATGGACACACGCCACTACACCTGGTTAATTTTTTTTTTGGGGGGTGGAGATGTGGTCTTGTTATGTTGCCCAGGGTGGTCCCAAAATCCTGGGATCAAACAGTCTGCCTACCTCGGCCTCCCAAAGTGCTAGGATTGCAGGCGTGAGCCACCACACTCAGCCAAATTCAGCAGATTTATTGACTGGACTCAGATGAGGCAGGAGCAGAGGGCATGTCTTGATATAGAGCTGATGTTTAGGTCTTGTAGGTCCTATGGAGTAAGTCTAGGCTACCTGTGATCGCCCGATCACCAGTGTACATCCATCACACTTTTATATAATTTCAGTAACAGTGATGAACTCCTTTCTTCAGAAGATCCTGTCTACCATGTGGAGATGATCTCACTACCACGCCTGTGTCTCTTTTCTCCTGGGCATATAGCTAGGCCAGATTTCCCAGTCTTCTTGCAGTTGGATGTGGTCAGTGAAAGGCGGGTCAGTCCTGGTGATCCTCCACCTTCTCCCTTCTCCATCTACCGGGTAGATATCAATGTCCAAGGTGACCCTGGCAACTGCATGTTGAAGAGTACAGAGCTTCTGGCAGCCTGGGTCCCTGTGTGGCCCTGAGGAGCAGAGCAACCCCTGCCCACCTTCCAAGCTTAACCCAAGCAAGAAATAAGCTCTCTTTGTGCTAAGCCATGGAGATGTCAAGGTCTGTTTGATGCAGCAGCTATACCTTAACTAGTAAACTTGACAGCACAGGAGTTGTTTCAAAATTTTACCATTTTATGGTAGCACTTGACATTCTTCTGAACATGACAGCATCATTTTATACTTTGTTAACTGTGGGCAAACAAATTTCCTAACTGCTTATCTACTCAAAATATGCTGTGTATATTGATCATAAGAAATAGGGAATGTTGATCGGATGCAGTGAATCATGCCTATAATCCTGGCACTTTGGGAGGCCGAGGCAGGAGGATTGCTTGAACCCAGGAATTTGAGACCAACCTAGACAACATAGAAAGATCTCACCTCTAACAAAAAGTAAAAAATTAGCGGGGCATGGTGGCATGTGCCTGTAGTCCCAGCTACTCGGTAGGCTGAGGCAGAGGGATCACCTGTGCCCAGGGGGTAGAGGCTGCGGTAAGCTATGATCGTGGCACTGCACTCCAGCCTGGGTGACAGAGTGAGACTCCAAGTCAAAAAAAAAAAAAAAAAGAAGAAAGAAGTTTCTCTGTCAGCAAGAAGTCTATTTGATTTTTTTACCTAACAGTTTCAGCTGAAACTTGAGGTTAGTGATTAACTACATTTATTGTGTTTTAAATCAGATTAAACACTCCTGATGCCAGGTGCTGGGTTGAGAAGGGGGAGCTTGGTAAAAACAGAAGAAATAAAGGCAATTATTTTATGTAAATCATTGTAATTTCAGAAATTAGAAAGTCACTAAGAATGTGTTGGTAGTCTTTTATATACTTTTATGTTTTCTTAAACAAGGTGTCCTGAAAATAAATAATTTCTCCCAGACTTCAGCTTCATCAACTATAAAATGAAGGATATTTGATCCTTAGGATTTGAGAAGTGAATGGAGATCATGGCTACCTCCCAGCTCAATGCCTGACACAATAAACCTTAAATAACACACACAATAAGCATGAAGACCCTGACCCTTCCTTAATGACTTGGTTTGTTGGGCTTTCCATTATGCTTATGAACTTGAACTATCACCCTCAGAGACCTGTAAAATATCTCTGGCTGCTTCCCCAACACCAACAGGTGCTAGGTGGCTGTGCTTTTGTTATAGTGTCTACTTTTACAGTTGTTATTTTTTCTTGCTACTTTTTGCTGGTAGCCACAGCCTTCATGTCCTTTTCTTCAAATCCATTTTATTGGGGGGAAAATAAAACACCTCTGGTAGAAATCATTATTAAAAAATAATGGCTGGGTGTGATAGCTTGTGTCTATAATCCCAACACTTTGGGAGACCAAGGCAGGAGGATCTCTTGAGGCCAGGAGTTTGAGCCAGCCCTCTTCTCTACAAAATAAAAGTAAAAAAGAACAAGTTCTCTATGCAAGCTGAGGACAGTCCTGCAGAGCAGACTCCCAACCACCAGAATGGCTGTTTTAGCAGCCTGACTGCCCATCACAAGATTGTGGCTTGTTGTGCTATTTAAATGAGATAATACATTCCAGCAAGTGTGGGTTAGCAGAAGTCAGAACTTCCCAGCTCAGTGTGGCATTGCTGCACCTCTTGAGAGTTCAGCTTCTGTGACTGGGAGAAAAGCAAGAGGAAAGAGAAATAAAGAAAGATTGCAGGTTGAAGGAGGAAAGACGGTGGCCCTTCATTGAAGAGGCCAAGCAGTCTCTGGGCTATGAGATTATATGGCACACTACTTGTTTAGGGATGAATATGACATGCCCATGTATTTAAAAGCCCCAACTACTCATGACCCAGCACAAAAATGGAAATATAAGCATCCGTCTGATGGGATCAGCTAATGTGCTCATGATTTGAAGGGTTTTGGAAAGGACCTTTCTCTTCTCCACCTTACTCACAAATTCCAGCTTTAAGGGTTTTTTTTTTCAAGGTCAGTTTTTCAGTTACAGTACTTTCTCCAAATCCTCAGAAACTTCTGTGAGTTTCTGTAGCCTAAAATAAGGGCCCAAATGGTGCTCAGGAGTAAACAATCTTACACTGTAGGGCTGATTGATTGACCATGGACAGACGTGCAGTGGTATTTATGGAGCCTCTGGTAGTTATTCTTCTTCCCTAGCCTGGATAGAATGAGAGAGAGAGAGAGAGAGAGAGAGAGAGAGAGAGAAACATTGCCCAGGAGTGTAGCAGCCATCAGCAATGCCAACACTAAACCCCTAGCATTGATCAGAACTCCAAGGATTATTTAATGTAGAATTTATTTTGCCCCATGTTTGTTAAACTCTTCAACCAAAATATTTGGTGCTAGATCTGTTTATTTTATTTATTTATTTGTATTTTATTTTAAAAGTGTGGAGTATAATTCAGGGTTAGGTATACAAATGGTCATTATGCAGGTACCCTTGTGATGAGGTGTGCCCCCTCCCTCCCCTGGCAGTTTCCCACCATTGCCAGTTCCTTTCTTATAGTATTATGATAATTGTCCAAAGTCCACTTATGAGTGAGAACATGTGGTACTCAGTTCTGTGTTTCTGTGATAGATCACTTAGTATTATAGACCGTAAGTCCATCCAAGTTGCAGTAAAGTTCATAATTGATCTGTTTATGATATAGATATGTGACAAGTCTGTTAACACATGCAAAGCTATTTTATTTCCTCCTTTTTCCAAAAATTAATAATATCTCTGCTCTAGTCAAAGCAGAAAATTAACTATACTTAATTAAGTAAAATTAATGTCAGAGAAGGGTTGCATTGAAGACGATTGGGAGAAAACCAAGGAGTTGGTTGGCTTTCTGCCGTGATCCCACTGGAAATATTTTCTCAGTCCTACCGGTAGTAATGGTAAAGTCCTCCATTTAGAGAGAGAATCAACACCTTTGGTCATCAGAAAGGAAGCCAGTCCGTCCGAAATACGTCATCACGTGTGTGCCATTTGTGATGATTGCATTTGCTGAACATTTAGGTCTAGGTTTCTGGGATAGGGTGCCTGCAGTTTCAAGAACTAACGTCTAGATGGCGCTTTTGCATCTTTTGGCTAAGCTGGGTTGCCCGGGAGACAAAGACCCAGTCATCTGAGTAGGATGAAAAGAAACTTCATTCCTCGTTATTACAAAAGTATTGTGTGTTTGTGGCAGGAACACTAGAAAACACAACTTGGAAAATAGGAGAAAATAAAAGTCATCTTTTAGAGATAACCAGCATGACCATGCTGGAGAACAGCCTTCTCATCTCTTTTTGTGTCTATAATGAAAATGATTTCATCCTCTAAACCTTCTTTTATAACTTTTTTTCACTTAACAGTAAATTGTTACACCAATCCATCAAACACCAACCAGTGTCACTAAATATTACAACACGTTATTTTGATAATTGAGTAGTACCCCCAAAATACAGAGTGCCAAAAATGTATACACATTTTAAGAAAGGGAAAAACTGTATTAAAAATTGAAATCCTCAATATAGACCAATAACAAAAGATGAATATAAGGCACATGTGACTTCTGCAATCACAAGAGGAGCTCACAGTGGTTCCCATCAGTGTCTAGACAATTCTGATGACAGCGAATGATGGCAGGACTGGTTGCTGTGCGAGGCCTCCCAGATCTTCCCTTGTGCACATCACACACAGGCTCGTGTGTCTTAGACTCATCACGAACATGTGCAGTTGTCACGTGTGTTGGAGGTTCTGCTGCTTACTCAGGACTCCATTGTCATTGTCCTTCCACAAAATGGTCTTGCCCTCCTCAAACGACTACTGTGCTTCCATCATTTTCATTGACTCTCCTGCCTGTCACATGGTAACGCTAGCATTCATTTGATGAACTCCATCTTTTGAGCAAACATCATACTACACATTGCTACCATAATTCAACTTCAAAAAGTCATACATAGATAACATCTCTTAAAATGTGTATACATTTTGTTAGCATCTCCCTTATACAGTAAGACATTTAATATGTGCTTAAACATATACATTTCTTACAGTTTTTCACTATTATGAACAATACTAAGATGAAAACTCTCTTTTTTTAAAATCAATTTGGGCTATGTCCATGATTCCTAGAGATGGAGCTGATGCTAGTTCAAAATGTATGCACTATTAAGTCTTCTGATATTGCCTGCTTACGGTGGGTCCCCCACCAGACCAGGAGGTTGAAGGAGGAAAGATGGTGGCCCTTCATTGAAGAGGCCAAGCAGTCTCTGGGCTGTGAGACCTACTGATTTAAAATCTTGTTAAGAATCCAGGCAATTGTTTGCATATTACATTTGAGAAGCCTGGCTCTTTTTTTAAAAAGTTATTTATTTGTTTTTGTTTTTAGAGACAGAGACCCTCACTCTGTCACCCAGGCTGGAGTGCAGTGGTGCAGTAATAGCTTGCTACAGCCTTGAACTCCTGGGCGCCAGCAATCTTCCCACATCAACCTCCTGAGTAGCTGGGGCATACATGTGTACGCAATCACACCCGGACAATTTTTAAAAATTTTTTTGTAGATATGGGCAGAGTCTTGCTGTGTTGCCCAGATTGATCTCAAACTCCTGACTCAAGCAGTCCTCCCATTTCAGCCTTCCTAAGTGCTAGGATTGCAGGTGTGAGCCACAGTGTTCAGCTAAAGTCCAGCTCTTAAAGTATTTGTGCTCATTTACAATCTTACACACTCTATGTCAGACTACCCACTTAATAATAAATAAATAAATACCCAGTGGGTATTTATTATTCATAAAAATTA
Organism: Tarsius wallacei; assembly: GCA_963574415.1. Taxonomy (NCBI): domain Eukaryota; kingdom Metazoa; phylum Chordata; class Mammalia; order Primates; family Tarsiidae; genus Tarsius; species Tarsius wallacei. The sequence goes on along the minus strand of CAUYQG010288291.1, from coordinate 4,063 downwards.
TTTTTCACTGTATCCAATGAACATGGCAATGTGTTATTTGATTTTGTATTTCTTTGGTTACTATTGATATTATATTGTTTTTCATGCTACATTTTCATATCGCATTTGTGTATCTTCATTTGGAAATTGCCTATTCATACACTTTTTCATTTTATTATTTCAACATTTTTCCAAAGGATAACAATTTTGTTTTTCTTACTATGTTCATTTTTCTGCTAACTGTAAAAACACTTTGAAAATAACTAAAATTTTAAAAATAACCCAATGTGACACTCACCTTTTATGTTTACCCAAAATAGAATTATATTACAGTCTACTTTTAAAAAGCAGTTTTATTAAGATATAATTCATATATCATCCAGTTCACTGATTCCACGTTTCTTAGTATATGCACAGAGTTGTGTGATCATCACCACAATATAACTTTAGAATGTTTTCATCACCCCAAAAAGAAATCCCACACCCATCAGCAATCACTCCCAACTCTCACCCTCCTCAGGTCTATGAAACCACTAATCTACTTTCTGTCTCTATGAATTTGACTGTTCTGGACATCTCATATAAAAGGAATCATTCAACATGGGGTCTTTTGTGATTGGCTTCTTTCGCTTAGCATGTATCTTCAAGGTCATCCATTTTGTAGCATGGTTCAATACTTCATTTTTTTTTTATTGCCAAACTACATTCTGTTGTACAAATATACCACATTTAATGTATCTGTTTATCAAGTGATGGATATTTGAATTATGTATGTCCATCTTTTTACTATTGTGAATAACGCTGCCATGAACATTCGTTTGCAAGTTTTTGTGTGGACACAGCTTGTCGTTTCTCTTGGGTATATACCTAGTATTCAAATTACAGGGTCATGTGGAAATTCTACATTTAACCTTTTGATACAGCTGCCAGGCTGTTTTCCAAGGCAGCTGCACCATTTTACATGACCACCAGTAATATACAAGGGCTCCATTTCTCCATGCCCTTGCCAACATTCGTTATTCCTGTGTTTTGATTAGAATTATGAATGGCATCTTATTGTGGTTTTGATTTACATTTTCCTAATGACTCATGAGGTTGGGCATCTTGTTCTCTGCTTATTGGCCATTTGTATATCTTTTTTGGAGAAATGTCTATTCAAATCCTTTGCCTATTTTTAAATGGGAATTTCTTTGTATTATTACATTGTAAGAGTTCTTTATGGATTCTGATGCAAGTTCCTTATCAGACATGATTTGCAAATATTTTCTCCCCTTCTGTGGATTGTCTTTTCACTAACTTGATGATAACGTTAGCAGCACAAAAGTCTTTCATTTTGATGATGTCCCATTTATGTTTTCCTTTGTTACTTGTGCTTTTAGTGGCTTACCTACAATATCATCACCTAACCCAAGGTTATGCAGTTACTCTATGTTTTCTTCTAAGAGTTTCAGAGTTTTAGCTCTTTACATTTAGGTCTATATGTTAGCATCCTACAGCTTCTGTAACAAATTAGCATAAAGTTAGTGACACATCACAACACATTTATTATCTTACAGTTCTGTAGATCGGAAGTCCAAAATGGGTCTCCCTAGAAGTCTGAAATGGTCATGAAGGGTGAGATCACATTGCCTACAAAGGAGGCTCTAGGGAAGATTCCCTACTTCTTGTCTTTCCAAGCTTCTAGAGGTTTCCCTCATTCCTTGGCTTATAGCTCCCTGTCATCATCAAAGCCAGCCATAGCAAGTTGAGATCTTCTCATATTAAGTTATTCCAGCTTCCTCACTTACCCTGCTCCTCCACGTTCAAGTACCCTTGTGATTCATTGTACCCACCTGGATAATCTGAGATAATCTCCCTGTTTTCAAGTCATCTGATTAGCCACATTAATTCTATCTGCAACCCTAATTCCTCTATGCTATATACCATAATGTAACATATTCACAAACTTCAGAGATTAGGATATGGGCATCTGGGGAGGGGCATTATTCTGCCTACCAAAATCTATGATTTATTTTATTTTTTAATTGACAAGTAAAAATTGTGTATATTTATGGTGTACCACATGGTGTTTGGGGTATATATATACCTTGTGAATGGCTAAATCTAGCTAATTCACGTATATTTTATACTTATCATTTAATTGTGATGAGAACACTTAAAACCTACTCTCTTAGCAATTTTCAAGTATACAATATCATTACTAACTGACCATGATGAGGCATCCATAATGCATTTTGTGTTAATGTATGTGTGTGGTGTGAGGTAAGGGTCCATCTTCATTCTTTTGCATGTGGATACCTATTTATCCCACCACCATTTATTGAGAAGACGATTCTTCCCCAATTTATATGGCCTAATTTTGTCTTAAAACATAACATCATTATGCCAATATCATTGTGCCAATATCAATAAGTAGAAGACATGGCCACTTTAATGGATTAAATAAGAGTTCACTTTGGGTGTATACCATAGTATATTTAGCACCTCACCTGTGTTTGGACATTTGGTCCAACACTGTTAAAATTTTTCTTATCCAATCTCTGAGTTTTGTATTTTTAAAAATATGTTATGGACATGAGCCCCTTTCCATTATATATGTTATAAATTATCTTGGAAAACATTCATTTCTTTCCATCATCCTGGTTTATGCACTTACCTCTTTTCACCTATCTAGATTAAGCCCTGATCTTCTAGCAGGTCTCCCACCTTCCTGTCATGCCCCCTTCCAACCCTTTCTCCATGCTACAGAAGTGATCTTTGCAAAATGCAAATCTTGTCTCATAACTGCTGCCCCTGCCCTTAAAATAGATTCTCAACCCTGCACGGTGGCTCACACCCATAATTCCAGCACTTTGGGACGTCAAGGCGAAAGAATTGCTTGAGCCCAGGAGTTTAAGACCAGCCTGGACAACATAGTAAGACCTCATATCTCCAAAAATTAAAAAATTTGCCAGGCACAGGATTGTCTGAACCCAGGAAGTCAAGGCTGCGGTAAGCCATGATTGTCCAACCTGGGTGACAGAGTGAGACTCCGTCTCAAAAACTAAAATGAAATAAAATAGATTCTCATTAGGAAAAAGACAGAATTCTTTGTTCTGGACCCTCCCCTTGTCTCCAGCCCAGTCTGATGCCAGGCTTTTTCTTACTTACTTTTCTTCATCCACACCTGCTTCCTCTCAGGTCATCCTGAAAGCCATTATCACTCCTCTCACAAGCCAATCTCCCTAATAAGGACAAACCTCTTCTATCATCATGTTTCTTTTTTCTGAAATTCTTTTCACATTGCAATTTTAGATGTATTCGTTGGGTATCATGAATGTTGGCGTCCTGTTCCAAGACAATAAGCTCCCTTATGGTAGGAATTGAATCCGCTTTTGCTGATCACGGTATTGCCAGGTTCTAACAGGTGATAGCTACTGGTATTTTGAGTAAGTGAACAAGTGAGGTACGCTGTGTATTTAACTTTTAATTCTGTTTACAGTACACGACTTACACAATTTTAACAATATGTACAAATATGGAAATGTTTTAAATGATGTCTGCCTTTTAATAATTTTGCTAAAAATCTTCCCCACTCACAGAATATAGAAATATTGACCTATTTTCCTGTGCTGTTTTTATACTTCTATTGTTTACATAAAATATTTAATCTCCCTGCAATTTATTTTGGCATTGTTATGAATTAAATAAATAACTTCTTATTTATTGTTATGAATTAGAGAAATAACTTCTTAAATAATTAGCTGCATTCCCAGCCCTTTCCCATCTATTCCTTGATGATTTGAAGTGACTCATTGATTGCACACCAAGTCCTCCTACACGTTTAGTTAGGTAAAGGATCTGTCCATTCCTTCCATAGACGTGTTTGCTGCTGTTTTATTATTACAGCTTCATACTATGTTTTAATATCTGATTGTCAAATTTTGTAAGAAAGTAACACTTTGCCGGGCTCGGTGGCTCAGCCTGTAATCCCGCGCCTTTGGGAGGCTGAGGTGAGTGGATTGCCTGAGCCCGCGGGTTCAAGACCCGCCTGGGCAAGCAAGACCTCATCTCTACAATAAATCAAAAAATTAGCCGGGCATGG
>CAUYQG010288290.1:0-15523 GCA_963574415.1 Tarsius wallacei | reverse complement strand
AGTCTCACTCTGTCGCCCAGACTGGAGTGCAGTGGCCGCTCCCGGCCACCACAGCCTCAACCTGCTGGGCTCAGGTGATCCTTCCCTCTCAGCCTTCCAAGTAGCTGGAACTACAGGTGTGCACTACCACGCCTGGTTAATTGTTTTTTTTTTTTCTATTGTAGAGATGAGGTCTCGCCAAGTTGCCCAAGCGGGTCTCGAACCCTGGGGCTCAGGCAATCCACTCACCTCAGCCTCCCAAGGCACAGGATTACAGGCTGAGCCACCGAGCCCGGCTAGAAGCAGTTTTAAAAGCCATTCAGTTTTATGTATTGTTATGAGTCTAGTCTAGAGCTCAAATTTTAAGATAAGTAAAATTTCTTTTTTAGATCAAGTATATAGATTATGGACCTAATAATTTTGATTTAAATATATTGATGTAAAAGTAATCTTATTTTTATTATACAGAAGTGATAAGTGTAAAAATTGTGTCTCTATTTACAGCCAGAGAGGTTTGTTAATCTTGGCATTGAACCTCCCAAGGGTGTGCTGCTCTTTGGTCCACCTGGTACAGGCAAGACACTTTGTGCTCGGGCAGTTGCTAATAGGACTGATGCTTGCTTCATTCGAGTTATTGGATCTGAGCTTGTACAGAAATACGTTGGTGAGGTAAAGTAAATTTATCAAAATCAAAGAATGTACAGTTCTGTGAAAGATTTGTAAAAAGTTTGAATGAAATTAAAAATGGCAATTCTACATTGAGGAATTGAGACCTGAAATGTCTTGATCGTACTTAGTAGTTTTAGAAGCCCAAAAGTCACCAGCTTTTCCTGTGGTCATTTGGAAATAGGCAACCACTTAAAATTTTAATAAATATGTTCCCTACGCAGTAGGATGCCATTTTCTACAGATGTGGCTTTTACAGAAATGTCTGGTGAATGAATTCAAAAGTGTACTTTCACTTCAGGGGTGGTGTTATGTTCTAATGAGAAAGTAAGATCAAAGAATGTGTATATGTATATAGACATATATATTTAGGGATCCAGTCTAGGGCTATATGCATTTTATCTGAAACCTATGAAAGATTAGCATATTTACAATAAGAATTAGATGAGGAGCCTCATGAGTTGAGATATACTTTCATTCCCCAATCACGACTTACAAATCAAATTCAGTGGAGAGGAATTCCAAGTGAAAGATCAGGTGCTTTTATTTCCTCAAGTTTTCCTGATTAGAATTTTACTTAACTGTTAACTTGACCTGTTCAGGTCTTAAACTTATTGCTATTTAATAGATAAGTAGAATCATGGAAATTACTTAATAGTGTTTAAGGCTAGTAAGATTAATTTGATGGAATAGGGAGCAGATGCCAGTCTTTCAAAAGATTTTAAAACCAACTCTGAACTAACAAATTATTTTTCTTATTAGGGGGCTCGAATGGTTCGTGAGCTCTTTGAAATGGCCAGAACAAAAAAAGCCTGCCTTATCTTCTTTGATGAAATTGATGCTATTGGAGGTATGAATAATATTTTAGAGAACTGCTTTAGGATTGGGATTCATGGATGCTCTAAAGTGACATGTGCTAGCGTTCCAATATGTTAATCTTATACAAAATTTTAATTCCTACTCTTTTATGAGCTCTGAAACATTGGATCCACAGAGCTAAAAAACAGTAGTGCCAAACTATAAAGGAAAAAAGAAACATTATATAGCATTGACACTTTTCAGAACCTTTATCTTTGTTGAATATCTCTTATTCGAAATGTTAGGGACTAGAAATGTTTTGGATTTCAGATTCTTTGGATTTCGGCATATTTGCATTATACTGGTTGAGTATCCCAAATCTGAAATCTATAATGCTTCAATGAGCATTTCCTTTGAGTGTCATGTTGATGCTCAAAGTTTCAAATTTTGGAGCATTTTGGATTTTCAGATTTAGGATTCTCAACCTGTATCTAATTCATATATAATACTTATTTCTATACTTTAACAACTCCTAAGTTGAGATGCATCATCTCTAAATGTGGTAAGAAAGCATTGGGGCAAAATTTAATTGGTGGTGGCTTTTCTTAGTTCACATGAAATAATGTTCTTGTTGGCTTCACAGTATTAGCCATGTGATCTAGACAATTTATTTTAACTAACTTGTGAGCCTCAGTTTGCTCATCTCATAAGGAGAATGATAATTCCTGCTTTGTAAACTATTTCATGAGTTTTTGAGAGGTTCAAATTAAGTAATAAATGTGGTAGATTTGAAAACTCTGGTCGGGCTCGGTGGCTCAGCCTGTAATCCCAGTGCTTTGGGAGACCGAGGTGAGTGAATTGCCTGAGCCCGTGGGTTCGAGACCTACCTGGGCAACTTGGCGAGACCTCATCTCTACAATAAATCAAAAATTAGCCGGGCGTGGTAGTGCGCGCCTGTAGTTCCAGTTACTTGGAAGGCTGAGGCGGAAGGATCGCTGGAGCCCAGCAGGTCGAGGCTGCAGTGACCAGGAGTGGCCACTGCACTCCAATCTGGGTGACAGACTCCAACTCAAAAAAAAAAAAAAAAAAAGAAAGAAAGAAAACACTAACTATCCTATAGGCATTTGTGACTGTTATAATCAATCTATAGTAGCAGTACTCCTTAGTAGTTGAAGAAGTGTCATATGTCCAGGTATCAGTTATTATTTAATAAACTTAAAGACAAAAATGACTTTGAAATATAGTGGACTTTTATAACACTGTTAGGTACTGTGGTTGAGTTATCTAGAGTCTTGCTTTTAGACCGGATGGACGTTGTTAAATTTGGACATTGTGCAGTTTTCAAGGGCCATACTTTGATCACAGTATATTGATGCAGTGTTGTGATTCTGAAGTCATTTTTATAGTATCATTGGAGTATGCCTTATGAAGCTGTGAATTCCAAGTGGATTGTGTATAAGATAGTCTATTAGGATGCAGGAAGAAAATATTAGAATTTCTGTTTGGTGGCTACTTTTGTTTTGTTTCGGCTGTTTTGGTTGAAATGAGAGACTAACAAGAACCTAGGATACTTTAGTTTATACAGATCAGCTTGATTATGGCTCTACTGTATTATAAATTTTGTCATATTTCAAAGTGTAGTTTTGGGAGATTTAGAATAGTGACAGTTTACTACATATAAGCAAACATCGTTATAGAGCTAAAGTTGGCGTGTTACTCTGTTGCCTCATCCAGGTCTGTTTGTATTAAACAAACAGGTGTTTTTGAGTGATTCAAAAATTAAAAAAAAATTTTCTTTGAGTCAGGGTCTTATTCTGTCACCCAGGCTGGAGTGCAGTGGCACAATCACAGCTCACTGCAGCCTCAACCTCCTGGCTTCAAGCGAACCTCCTGGGTTCAAGCAGTCCTCCTGCTTCAGCCTCCCAAGGTGCTGGGATTACAGGCATGTGCCAACATGGCTGACTGACTAAATTTTTTTTTGCTGGGTGCGGTGGCTCATGCCTATAATCCCACTTTGGGAGGTCAAAATGAGAGGATTGCCTGAGCCATGGGTTTGAGACCAGCCTGAGCAACTTGGCGAGACTTCATCTCTACAATAAATCAAAAAATTAGCCGGGTATGTGGTGGGTGTCTATAATTCCAGCGACTTGGAAGGTTGAGACAGAAGGATCACCTGAGCCCAGCAGGTTGAGGCTGCCATGGCTATGAGCATGCCATTGCACTCCAGTTTGGGTGACAGAGTGAGACTCCAACTCAAAAAAAAAAAAAAAATGGCTGGGCACAGTGGCTCAAGCTCGTAATCCCAGCACTTTGGGAGGCCTAGATGAGAGGAATGCCTGAGCCCACAGGTTTGAGACCAGCTTGGGCAACTTGGTGAGACCTCGTCTCTACAATAAATCAAAAAATTAGCCGGGCATGATAGCGTGTGCCTGTAGTTCCAGCTCCTTGGAAGGCTGAGGCAGAAGGATTGTCTGAACCCAGTAGATCGAGGCTGTGGTGGCCGTGAGCGTGCCACTGCACTCAAGCTTGGGTGACAGTGAGACTCCAACTCGAAAAAAATTTTTTTTTTTTTTTTGTTGAGATGAGATCTCGCTATGTTGCCCAGGCTGGTCTTGAACTTCTGGGCAAGAGATCTTTGCACCTAGGCCTCCAAAGTGCTGAGATTACAGGCATGAGCCACCACGTCCTGCCAAAAAACAAAATTATTTAAAGAAGAGTTTTAAAAATACTTTAAAGGAGACTGTGTTGAGTAATCTATGATGAATCTTTTTGATAGGCAAGATTCACTTTCTAATTAGTTTTGTGGAAAGCAGGCAGTTTTTGTGGGCTTTGCTTCAAAGTGAGATGTGCACTTATACTGGAGGGCATGCTTTGAGCTGAGATATCCAATATTTTCAAGTTACGCATAGTGCTCCTCTGAGTGGACTTGAAGAGCTTTTCTTTTTGTCTTCTCAGGGGCTCGGTTTGATGATGGTGCTGGAGGTGACAATGAAGTGCAGAGAACAATGTTGGAACTGATCAATCAGCTGGATGGTTTTGATCCTCGAGGTAATATTAAAGTGCTGATGGCTACTAACAGACCTGATACTTTGGATCCAGCACTGATGAGGCCAGGTAGATTGGACAGAAAGATTGAATTTAGCTTGCCTGATCTAGAGGTAAGAAAACCATTTCATTTTAGAAAAGGTTCTAGAAAAAACTTGAAGTTTTTTTCTTTCTGTAATGTTTTTCAATTTTAATATTTCCTAATTCCCTCATTTTCAGGGTAGGACTCACATCTTTAAGATTCATGCCCGTTCAATGAGTGTTGAAAGAGATATCAGATTTGAATTGTTAGCACGGCTGTGTCCAAATAGTACTGGTAAGTGGAAAGGTCTTGCTTAAAGTGACTGGTCTGTCTGTTAAAGTGACTTTAATTTAGCCTGTCATCTTTTTGTTTGAAAGGTGCTGAAATTAGAAGCGTCTGTACAGAAGCTGGCATGTTTGCCATCAGAGCACGGCGAAAAATTGCTACTGAAAAGGATTTCTTGGAAGCTGTAAATAAGGTCATTAAGTCTTATGCCAAATTCAGTGCTACTCCCCGCTACATGACATACAACTGAGCCCTGAAGGATTTCAACTGAAAACACTTATAATTGAAGTCCTAACCTTATATAGACTTGTTAATAACCACTTCACAAAAAAAAATAAATGGCTTCAAAATTGTATGCTTATTTCCAGATCTCTTTTCTCTGTATTATAATAAAAGGTGATATCTAATGTCATTAAGCAGAAAACTTGTTTACTATATGTTGACTGTTTTTAACCCACTACCATTTAAGGGTTTCACATATATAAGGTGCTTGCTTAGACCATGTGAGTTCTAAGCATATGCTGGCTGGGTGCTGTAGATATGTTCTCATTGTATTCTCCATCTGTCCAGTGAAGAGGATCAAATAGATCTTGATCTAGTGTATGCAGAGACTTTCCTACTTAATTTACTTCTGGTGGCAGAGCTGGGATTGAAGTTCAAGTTTGTCAGCTCCATTACTTGTGCTACTATTATGCTCTTCTGTCTCTCATCAAAATAGCTTACATGACCACATGCATTATAGTTTTTCCTCTACCACGTTGAATAATAAAGCTTTGGCCATTACTAATGTTTTTTCCATAATGTTTGGAAAAAACATTTGCTGTAATATGTTTTGCTTTGCCATTTGACTAATTTCAAGTTAATCAAGAAGAATTAGTGATTTTAAAGAACAGCAAAGTGGTACAGGTAAAGCAGAAAGAAAATGTATGCACATGATAAACTAATTTAGTAGATCTGGAATTGGCTTCATACAGAGAAAAAATGATTATTTTCATTTTATTAGTTGTTTAAAATGTTGGTAAAGCTCCTGTTAGACTTGTGGTCTACAATGAGGTATTTTAAAATAAAGGTTATATTAGAATCCTCAACAGATCTCTTAAAAATGATCTCTTGGCTGGGCTAAGTGGCTCGCCTTTGGGAGGGCGAGGCGAGTGGATTGCCTCAGCCCATGGGTTCGAGACTAGCCCAGGCAACTTGGTGAGACCTTGTCTCTACAATAAATCAAAAATTAGCTGGGTGTGGTAGCACATGCCTGTAGTTCTGGCTACTTGGAAGACTGAGGCAGAAGGATCGCTGGAGCCCAGCAAGTAGATGCTGGGGTGACTGAGGGGGTGCCACACTGCACTCCAGCCTGGGCAACGGAGTGAGACACCAAAAAAAAAAAATCTCTTGTGTAATCACCACCAAATCCCATCTTCTACCACAATTACCCCTCCCTTTGCCCCAGCACTGAGACCAAAGCACAATAATGAGTATTTTTATTGAAGTTAATTGTTCATAAATAGGTTGCAAAATAAGAGATAAGTTTTTAGTTCACAAAAGAAGTTGACAACATCAAAAGTACTGTTACACTGAAATATTTAAATTTATGAAAGTTTTCGAGTAAAAAAGGTAAAGCCCTTCATTCATAAAAGCCAACCAACATTCATTCTTTTTTGATTTTTCATTTTTGTGAACTTGATCAGAAAAATTCATCTTTTTTCTAAACCTGCCCTAGTATTTCTTGAGGTATGAAATAGAACAAACTTACTTTCAGATCATGCTTTCAATAAGATATGCTCAAGTAGATGACTAGATGTTTTTGAATGTTTTGTTTAGATAAATCTAAGCATTTAGAACACACTGAAGTCTTTCCACTTTTTCATATGGCCACATGCTCATATACACCAATTTGAGACAACTCAAATTGGACATGTTGAGCTCACTCAAGCCTAATATGATGTAGACAGTAATCCTGACATTTCAGTTAGGTCCATGATGAAAATCTGACCACACATCATACGATGAATTATTTGAAGTTTGGGTGTTTCTGCCTAGGCATGTGTATGCAGACAGTATCAACATTGACTAGATTAACATGTTTTTATTCTATTTAAAAAGATAAATATACATTTACTGGGAACTCCACCTAAAACATAGGTGTGCATGCATACACGTGTGTAGACATGTACATATATACATATATCAGGATGCTGATAAATCAGGATACAAAGTGTTTGTGAATTTAGAAAATATGCTGTAGAGTTCCTTTAAAAAAACTTTTTAACATTAAAAAATGTGATTCAATTTATAAAACTTAATTTTCATGACACTTCTCAGGTTTATCTGTTATATAAAGTAATATGCTGTACACTATTACAATGAAAATCTGGTAAGCCTTTCTCAAAGGCAAGATGGATTTTTCAGATGCTCAAACTTGATTAAATCCAAGCAGGGATGTTACCTGGTGCGATGCTGGCTTTTACCATTTTGTTGTTAAGACTGGAGGAGTTTCAAAACCATTGCATGCATTTTGGCTGGCTATATGTTTGGAGAATTTAGATGATACATTGTCAGTTTTCAGCACTTCCATAAGCATTCAAAACATCAAGACTCTAAACATCCTGAATCCTAAAAGCATTCTTGAAAGGTACACTAAGAAGGACCGACAGCATTTTTGCACTCACTAAAGCCTACAGGCTCACACAAAGGAAGTTTTGTTTGATTTTAAAATTTAAATAGATTCACTATCTTTAAAGGGGCAGACATAATAGATAGCGACTTCCCACCACATACCCTACCCTCTTTCATCCCCACACAAGGGCACACCCCCCACCCCCCAACACACAGAAAAACACACGTACCCACCCCAGGGCAGATTCTCTGGGTTTGCTACCCTCTATTTTCTTCTTGCACACAAGAGGGCAGACTCTGGCTGGTACCCTCTGTGTTACACAGGTAAAGCTACAAGATCAAAACACGTGGACTGGATGTTTTAGATATTGCCTGAAAACTACAAAATGAGCAAATCCTAGGGCTTGAAGAGGACCCATACCCTTCACTGTTTCTCTGGATCCCACTACAGATGAGTGCTTGTACAAAGTCACTGTCTATAACATGAATTTGCAACTCCGGGTCCCAGTTTATAATTGTTTTCAAACATATTCCATTTATTCAAGAGGCAGAGATCAACAACTGTCATACTGTGCAGGATTTGAGAAAGTCTCTTTATGAGACCTTCAAAACAGGGCTTTCTCATACTGCCATAAAAGTAGGCTAGTCTACTTCCTGTATCTGTCACTGTATATGATTCCCATTTTGATAGGGCGATATGAATCTGAATTTGAGTCAGGGCTGAAAAACACATAGAGACACATACACTAGTAGCTATTAAGGCCCTGAAAGAAAAGCTGGGCTTGTACATTAATTCCTTGAAAGGCAGAGACAAGATTGTAAGATATTTTTTTAAAGGTCAGGAAATTTAACACTGTATGAAATAATTCTATGTAGAACACTGACATATTTACATGTAGGTGAAATTTGTTTTGAAATGCACTCATTCTCAGAGATGCTAAACAAATTGCTAAAACAAAAATATATTTTCCCACCTTTACTAAGACTTGAGCTTTTTTATATACATGATGGAATTTTACTCAAAATAGGTTGATAAAGAACAGAAAAGTTAAATACAAATGTATAAGCTATAGACAAATACTTTTTGATATACTACTTTCAATCTATCAACCACTGGAGCATGAGAATCTACTGTATGACAGGCATTTGTTGGCTGATGCTAAAGAAAATGCAAAGAAGTATTTTATAACTGTTTAAAATCCTTAATTTCTACTTAAATGGCTGAAATGATATGGGTCCCTTACAAAAGTTTCTAGTGTAAGCTGAAGTTCTACAACTACATGCTCTTTCAGAAGGCAGTCTGTGTCAGAAGGCAGATGTATCTGATCTTGCGTGTGATGATTGCAAAGGAAATAATGTAAATTTAATTTCATTCTAGAACTAGATAAACTACTGATTAGAAGGAGGAGTCTATTTTGAATTAAATTAGTAAAGACACTGAGGAACCTGATAGGAGTTAAACATACCCTAGGGTTTGTTTCCAAGTAGGCCATGCTAATAAAATTCTACCGGGATCTGACAACTTTTCTCCTGATAGTGTCATATTTCTGAAAACTAAAACAAGTCAGTAAGACAACATATAAAACAAGACAGACAAACTCACTATTAGCAGGAATTCTTAGCAGAGGAGGCTTCAGGTAGGCCTGTGCTTTGATACACAGTGAAGTAAGTGGTAGAAACAACTATAAGAGCAAGAACTTTCTATGACAAATTGGTTAAAGATTACCCCCGCTCCAACCATTGACATTCCTGTGGAATGATTAAGTATTTTGCTCCCTCATAGGCTGAAAACTGAGTTTGATGAATAATTAACTGATAATTGTTATGGAGTTCTAAGAAAGATATTAAATTATACATGGGGGGTTAGCTTCCTTAGAAATATGGTCTTTAAAGCTACTTCACTATTAGCATCAATAATGCTTCTAGACACAGTTGTGACAACTTAGGCATTTAGAAGAATATAATGGACTGAAACACATTATACATATTCATGAAACTACCATTATGCCAAAAAATGGGAAATCTAAACAAAAAACGACTCTGGAGCTGATAATTCAATGGAAATAAAGCATTCAACCTACTTTTGAGGAAAGCTATAGTTTGTATAACAACCATCTAATAATTACAGAAGAAATGAAAAAAATTCACAAACCTTAATAAAATTACTAATTTAAGTAAGAATTATCACTCGATGTTAACACTCCTGGGCTCCCTGGCTAATGGGAAACTGGACATTCATTCAGTGCCAAAGGAACCCCATTTGGATAAGTCTGGAGTCACAAAGAGGAAAACCTAATTGGAGGATCAGACTGTCATACCGATCCAGTGATCTATCCTAGCACTGTTAATGGTAAATCAGTTAGATATTACGTGCTTTCTGATGTGATACGATATAAAGCATGTGTGAAGCCTCTAGATAGAACTTCCAGGGAATAAAGAAACTAGAGAAACAACACATGAAATACCAACTAGACAAATTCACAAGACGGGATTCTACAAGATAACTGCACAGTCAATGTCATTAAAAAACCAAAACCAAAAACAAAACTGTGCTAGATTAAAATAGACTTAATGAACTTCAAAAGGACATGACCATTTGCAATGTAAGATTATAGAATGAATAACAGCTTGGACAAACCAACCACATATTTGGGGACAGTTGAGGAAATTTAAATATGTCTCAGGTAAAAATGTTGTGGAATGAGAAAGTAGAGATTGTTGATTAAAGAAAAATAGGTTATAAAACACTATGTAGGTATGATATTATTGTGGTTAAAAATGTAAATATATGTGCATAGAAAAAGATTCGGAAGGATATGCATTAAGGTGTTAACAATGATAATCTCTGAGTGGTAGGAATATAATGTCACTGTCTTATTTTTGCTTGCATGTTATTTTTTCAAAATGTCTAAAATGCACTTTAATTGTTTCTATAACAACAAAGCGCTATTTTGAAACAAGAACTTCCAGAAAATTACGAGCTTCCCTCTTCTGTTCGATAACTGATTATACAGTCTGTAGACAAACACAAAAACAAGGAAGCACTACTCATCAGGTGACAGCACAGCCTATTCATAAGAAAAGTACTTATAGGAAATAAATTTTTCAAAGATAATCCCAACAAGTAACAGAATGCCACTGCACAATAAATGCAGGCAAGAAGCCAATTTATCTTTGAAATGTTCAGTTAAAAATAAACACAAGTAAGATACATCTTGCTATGCGTCATTCACCCTCCAAATCAAGCCTTGACTACTAGTATTTACCCTTAGAAAAAAACCTAGTGTCTAGTATTTAAAATGGGTTAATGAGGAATTTCACGAGAGGCTCATAACCCCATCTCTGGGTGAGGTCCTCATCTCCCCACCCCAGGGTGGGGTCTTCATCTATGCCTCTGGAGCAGCAGGGGTGGCATTGGGCTCCAAGTCCTCCTGGAGAGGTGGAGCTGAGGCCTCTTGTTCCGCGAGCGCCTCTCGAAGCTGGCTGCCCAAGACTGCATCGTGAATGCTGTGGAACAGCAGCTCCCATAAGGCAGGATTTTCAAAAAATCTGTTTCGAGTGAGGTCATTCACAACTTGTGCTATTAAAAGAAGAGAAGAAAATTTGTCCATACTGTGGGTATTGGTCTTGAACATTAAAAAAAAAAAAAAGGCAACATTTCCAAACAGTTTAGACCTTAAAACACTGTCATAGATATCACATCATACCCCCAGTCCTAGGAAGCTACTTTAATTACTGTCTTATGCATTTTTCCAGATTTCTTTATGCAGATACAAGTAAATATAAAATATATCCTCATTTCCCCCCTTTTCCTACCCCCAAATTGCATATTATTTAGACTTATTGATTTATGTATTCATCACTACATAGTATTCTATTGTACAGACATGTTCTAGTTTATTTAGTCTCTTTTGTTTGGTACGTGAGGTTTTTTCCAGTCTTTAGTTTTCACAGACAATGCTGTGCTGATCAACCACATGTATGTATCACTTTGAACATGTGCAGCATATTGCTGGATCTGCTGTGTTAAAAGGTAAATTCTTCTCTCTTTTTTTTTTGAGTCAGAGTCTTACTCTGTCACCCAGGCTGTAGTGCAAGTGGCACGTTCACGGCCACCCACCTGCTGGACTCCTGCAATCCTTCCGCCTCAGCCTTCCAAGTAGCCAGAACTACAGGTGTGCGCTACCACACTCGGCTAATTTTTTGATTTATTGTAGAGATGAGGTCTCGCCCAATTGTTTAGGCTATTCTCGAACCCGTGGGCTCAGGCAATCCCCTCAACTCTGCTTCCCAGAGTGCTGGGATTACAGGCTTGAGCCACTGCACCTGGCCTGTATTTGTAATTCTGAAAGATGGTTAGTCTGCCCTCCATAGAGGCTGTTCCATTTTGCACTCCTCCTCCCAGTAATGTCTGAGAGAGCCCGTTCTCTCACCATATGCCTACAGAGTATGCTGTCAACCATTTTTTATTTTGCTAATCTGACAGGTGAAAAGAGATGTCTTTATGTAGGTTTCATTTTCAAGCACTGTTTTAATCAAAATTTATGACGGAGGAACAAAAAAAACCCCAGAATTATCTTTTGGAGGGTGGGCCCCTAGTAGTACACTGGCATCCTGGCTCCTTTCCAACTCCAGTTCAGGAGACCTGCCACAAGCAACTAGTGAGATGAGTGCCTCTAAGTGGCTAATCTCAAAGCTGGCTTGAGAGTGCTTTTTTTTTCAGAAGGATAGTTTTCATTTTTATAAAAATTTAAAATTAAGGGGAAAATTTGCAAATGAAATTATTACAAGAAGAGAAAAAAATTAAAATGTTAGCTTCTCTCCATCCTAGAAATGTACTCACCACTGCATCCTGCTAAATACACATAAATACCGACGTCTCCATATTCTTTTACAATCTGTAATAATGTTGAAATAAAGTTTAGTTTATATTGACTCTGTGCCAGTTATGTTCCTACCAATATGTTTTTCTGTGATGTAAGACACTCTCATTCCTTCACTTATTCATTTTTAAGTTAATCAGTTAAAAAGAATTTCGTATTTCTTTTCATATGGACAGTGATAATTAGGAGTCTCAAAAATGTTAAGTTTTCCTTTAGTGTAATAAAGGTATTATGATAGCTTTAAAATACTATTATTTTAAAAATTATTTTTATTTTTAGTTTTTATACATGAAGTTCTCACTGTTTTGCCCAAGCTGGTCTTGTACTCCAGAGCTCATGTGAACTGCCTGCCTTGGCCTCCCAAGTAGCTGGGATTACAGGTGTGTGCCACCATGTGCAGAATATTATGGTCCTGCTTTATAAAAAGAATCTTCTGGTAAAGAGAGATGCTGAAATATTTACAGATGATGTGATGACTGGGATGTGTTTCAAAATAAGAGAAGAAAATGGATGTCAGGTATAAAGGAAAACAGATTGACCCTAAATCAATAACTGCTAATGCTAATGCTTAGTGGTAGTTACACAGGAATTCATTATACTAAAATCTTTAATTTTGTATATTTATAAAAAATTCCATAATCAGAAGTTGTAAAACAACAACAACAAGAATTTTAAGAGTTGAATGGGGACCCTAGTTCAACTTCCTGATTTTACGAATGGCAACACTGGGCACATAATATTAAATGACTTGTTCAAGGTGATGCTTACCCCTGCCAGAGTTTTTACTCCAACAGAATCAATAAAATTGACTTGTGTAAAATCCAAAATGACGGTGTGGACATTATCCCCTGGGGGCATAAATCTTTGTATTTCTTCAGGAAGTGTGTTTTTGATGACTATTGGGGGATATTTTACTTCATCATCCTCTTCCTCAGGCTTCGTACCATCTTCTCCATCTACTTCTGCATCCTATGTCAAAAATCAAACCAAACCAGAATTCCATGAACAACTCAAAGTTTTGGTCGTGAGAAAGATTTTTTTTTTTTGAGGCGAGGTCTCACTCTCACTCTGTCAGTCAAAGGCTGGAGTGCAGTGGCATGATTACAGCTCATTGCAGCCTTGACCTCCCGGGCTCAGGCTACCCTACCACCTCAGCCTCCTAAGTACTAAAGGTGCATGCCAACACACTCAGCTAATTTTTAAATTTTTTTGTAGAGGCAATGTCTTGCTATGTTTATAGGTGAGATTATAGGTGAGAGTTACTGTGCTTGGCTGGTTGTGAGAAAGATTTATAGCAGAAAATATGCCCTTAATTCTCAAGCTACTGACTATGCCAGATCCCTTCTAGAATATTTGTCATATTCCAGCCTTGTAATGTGACAAAAAAAGATGTGTGCAAAACATTCAATTTTAGGTCAATTTCTTTTTGTGTGTGTGTGTGTTGGAGTCTCACTCTGTCATCCAGCCTAAAGGGTAGTGCCATGCTCATGGCTACCGCAGTCTTGAAATGCTGGACTCAGGCGATCCTTCCGCCTCAGCCTTCCAAGTAGCTGAAACTACAGATGCACGCCACCACACCCAGCTAGTGTTTTCGTGATTTACTGTATAGACAAGGTCTCACCAAGTTGCCCAGGCTGGTCTCAAACCCCTGGGCTCAGATAGTCCTCTCGCCTCAGTCTCCCAAAGTGCTAGGATTATAGGCTGAGCCACGATGCTCGGCCCAATTTCTTTTCTTCTCTTCCTCCTTCTCTCTCTCTCTCTCTCTCTTTCTCTCTCTCTTTCTTGTCCAACAAAATCCTATTCATTTTCCCTTACTTCCAAAATAGTTCCATTAACTTCAATATGAGAGGCCACAAGTTACAATAAGCCTGAACAGTAAAGACCAGCCTTTGAGCTTTGTAACTATCAGCTGAATACATCTATGACAAAGTGCTAGTGGCAAAATGTATTAAGGTACTGTGTGATTTTTATTTTTATTTATTTATTTTTGAATCAGAATCTCCTCTGTCGCCCAGGCTGGAGTGTAGTGGCACACTCATGCCCACTGCAGCCTTGACCTTCTGGGCTCAGGCAATCCTTCCGATTCAGCCTTCCAAGTGGCTGGAACTACAGGTGTGTGCCACCACGCCCAGCTAATCTTTTTATTTATTGTAGAGATGAGGTCTCACCAAGTCCCCCAGGCCGGTCTTGAACCTCTGGGCTTAGGCAATCTTCTTGCCTCCGCCTCCCAAAGTGCTGGGATTACAGGCGTGAGCCACCATGCCCAGCTGATTTTTATTTTTAGCTTATTTTATTTTTGAGTCAGGATCCCACTCTGTTGCCCAGGCTGTAGTGCAGTGATAAGATCACAGCTCATTGCAACATTGATCTCCTGGGCTCAAGTGATTCTTCTGCCTCAGCCTCCAGAGTAGCAGAGACTACAGGTGTGCGCTATCATGCCCAGCTAATTTTTTATTTTTCATAGAGATGAGATATTGCTATGTTGCCCAGGCTAGTCTCTAATTTCTGGCCTCAAGCAATTTTCCTGTCTTGGCCTCCCAAAGTACTAGGATTACAGTCATGAGCCACCATACCTGAACTGATTTTCATTTTTTAAAACAATATTTTCACTATTTATTTCAGAAACATTCTCATAACTAACCTTATCAAGTACTTTCAATACATAGAGGATACTTAGTTTATAAGTCTTCCTGTTTTAGTAACTTAATGCTGTGTTTAAACTTCAATAATGAATCAAGGTGGGGCACTGCACATCAAGAGAGAAGGGAAAATGACAACAAAAAGCCCACTCACCACTTTGACGACAGTCGCGTTGGCCAAGTTTGCATTTCCAACTTCCTTAGCATACTTCCTCATGGCCTTTCTTCTTGCTCCCATGATGAGTGCTGGGTTCACTCCAGTCTTTGCAGAAGAGTAATGTAAGCAAAATTTACTTCATGGCTCCAGGCACCCACCCAAAGTCCATTCCTCTTCAGATCTCTCCATTCAGTTGCTCTCTATCCAGGTTATCACCCCTTTCCCTCAGTTGTCCTGAACTGTTTACTCCCTCATTAAAAGAACGTTAATAGCCTGTTTTATTCTCAATCTTTTTTTTTTTTTTTTTTTTTTTGATTTGGAGTCTAACACTGTCACACAGCATGGAGGGCAGTGGCCCCGCCCAGCCACCGCAGCCTCCACCACCAGGACAATGGCGATCCGTCCCCCACACCCTTCCCAGTAGCTGGAACTACAG
>CAUYQG010288282.1:0-20602 GCA_963574415.1 Tarsius wallacei | reverse complement strand
ATACAAGCTAACTTTAGAAGCTCATTGTTCCCATTCTTCCACAAACTGCGGTTTTGGCTTTCACACAACTTACAATTCAAACTCGAGTCACATCTAAGAGCCTTAGTATTGGTCACAGCTTCTGGGTCGTGATTTTAGAATTTATTGAAGTTGTAGAATATAGTTTTAGAAATATAAGTTTAGACAGCCATTTTGTTAAAAGAATACAGCTAGGTTACTTGCAGGTAGCCCACTGTGAACTTTGGACTGGGCCACATTCCAAACATTCTGGGATGGGCCACTTTAGCTTGTAGAATAAGTATTTAAGTTTCTATAGAATCATTTAACTTGGTATTAGTATAAATTAGCTTAGGATGAAAAGGGTTTATAGGCAGTCATGGAATAAGGTTAACGTCTGTTATGGGATTCTCTTCCTCATACCTGAAAGAATATCTAGTGGGTGGGGGATGCCCCTCACACACCTGGCTTTGTGTTCATGTGAAGGGCGTGTAAGTCTGACTGTGCAAAATTTAGGTATAAAAGCCCACTGTGAATTCTCAATAAAGGCTTCTGCACTAGATGGGAGTCCAGTTTCTCTCTTTCTCTCCCTCTCTCTCTCTTCCCCCCTTTCTCTCTTTTCCCCCCAAACGCTGACGCCGTCTCCACCTTTGGGAACCCCTCGACTTTGTGGGAGCAGGACTCCGGCAGACCCCCTCAGCCAAGGCCTTTACACAGCACAAGGTAGTGCACCAGTCTTGCAAGGGTACACTTATTCCGTGAAGCTCAGACATTCCAACTCTCCTTTTTGGGAATTTTGCTTAAAACCCTGGCTGCTTTCGAGGAGCTACAGGAAGCAGCACAGAATGCAGGAATGGACTGACAAATTAATGCCCATCTGATCCCAGAGAGGATTTAGGAAGACTAACAGAAATAGAACACAAGATAGAAGAAAATGGAAAAGCCACAGCTGAAGAAACAGGAAGACCTAGGCTGGGGGTGGGGGAGCAGGGAACAAGTCAGCAGGCTTGCCTCATCTCTGGCACCCGCACCCCTGCCTCATCTCCAGCAGCTCCTTGGGGTGAGGGGAGTGCACCTGCTTGCGGCAGATGGGGGCGCTCCTAAGACATTCCATTGTTTCCCTCGTGTCCCTGCTCCATTGAAGTCAGGCAGCCACAGCATCAGTTCTGGCCAATGGGTCACGGGAGGAAGTGAGGTATGTCACTTCCAGGATGAAGCATATTAGACCTGCCTGGAACCCTCTGGGAGTCTCGTCTGTGGCTGAAGAGATGAGAAGGGCACGCATTTCAGATGGCGCAGCTACAAGGTGGTGAGTCCTTGAGAGTCCAGTCCTCTGCACCCAAAGGGACAGAGAAATAAACGTGCAGAGTGAACCACTGAGGTGGGGCTATTTGTCACAGAGCATAGTCTACCCATCCTGACCAACACACTGCCTCATGCAGGCCCAGCACATGGAGGAATTAAGAGATTAAGGTAGGGGAGAGAGGATCAGATTTGACTTTTACACGGATTCCTCTGACTGCTGAGTGGAGGAAAGATTAGTGCAGGTGAGAGGCCAGGGTCACCGGGGCTGAAGTAGGGCCATGACGTGGGCTGGGCATGGAATGTGACAGTGAAATCCCAAGGAGGTGGGATCAAGCAGAGGTGCCGGAGTGCAAGTGGAGGGCTGTGGTTGAGGGCCAGGCACGGCTGCTGAAATCCAAATGACCGTCATCATCCACAGGGCTGGCCCCTCCCAGCACTCTCTCTCCACAATCCTGTCTGTGCACCTGCGGGGCCACTGGGCTTGGCCAACCCCCGAGAGCCGCTCCTGGCCCAGGAGGAGTCAGGAGGCCATGACAGGCCTGGACAACACCTCTCCGGGAGCCCACAGTCACCTCCAAGGCAATGGGAACTCACAGTTTTTGAGCGCTTATGAGGTGCCAGGTGCCATTCCAAGTGCTTTCCTAGCGGGTGGGTGCTATCTTGCTCCCCTGTGCAGATGCAGGGGCTGAGGCAGAAAGGCAGGCTAATAACCAGGTCACACAGAGAAGTCACAAGGGAACGATAGGCCTGGGAGCTGAACTCAGCTCTGTCTCGAGCCAGCAGCTTCAGGGTCCCACAGACAACAACCATGAAAACGGCAGCTCTTCGCAGTGTCACAGCCTTACCTCGGCCCCTAAGATCACCCCCACTCTACAGGGGAAGAAAATGAGGCCCAGGAAGCTAAGCAGACCCTGCTGGAAAGGGGCTGCCTACCTCATGGATGATTCCTGCTGACAGTGCAGCCTCGGTGTCCTTCTGCCCTTCTCCTCCCCTCCCCATGCTCCTCTCCACACCCTAGCCCTTATCTCTACTGCCCAGGTGCTTCCAGACCTGCCATTGCGGAAGGGAAATTACAGAAGTGGGGGGGGGGCGCGGCACCCAGCAAGGCTGGCCTTCTCTCCCTCTGTGCACGCTACGGGCGTGAGCATGCCTGTGTGTGGGTGAAGCTTGTGCCCATGTGTCGGCCTGTCTGTGCACGTCGATGTGTGAGCACTGCACTTAGCAGGGGGTTCACGGGTGCCGTGTCCTCCCGTGGGTGTGCACGCCCGTGTGCATGTGTTTGGGTGCTTAACTGCAGATGCATGTGTGGATCAGTGCATGCCTGACTCTAATGACTCAGCAATTCGGGGAACAGGAGTATCAATTTCCCTACAAGCAGGCGCTTGTCTGCAAGCGAGCACTGTAGCGGGTCCCTTGCCCACAGGCTGGGCCAGAATGGTCGATCCGAACCAGGTCTATCCCAGGCCACTGGTCCTGTCCTGCCCCATCCCATCTGGCTGGGCCCACGTCAAAGCACAGCAGGCCTTCTCAGGCTGCACGCTGAGGCACAAAGCAGGGGGGTGGCATTGCCTCTGCTGTTGCGATCCCATGCACGCTTAGGGGGCCTGAAGCCATGGGATAAGGTCCCGGGGGCTGTGAATTCCCCACTCCCAAAAAGAATTTAGTCATCTCTGGGTTTAACACTGCTTTCAGTTTATTTCCTAATACCTGACTGGCTCGCTGTCTGTCTCATCTCTCACAATTCTCCTGCCGGGTAGGTGGGAATTATTGTCCCCATTTGATGATGGGAAAACTCTGGTACAGGGGAAGTGAATGGGCCCAAATCACATTAGATCGGGCAGGGCAGGTGGGAAGTGGAGGCTGCGTCCTGGACCACAGACCCCTCCTCCTGCTGTGCTATGGGCTCCTCTCTGACATTCGTGCGTGCTCTGTGTGTGTGTGAGGAGGGGAGGGGAGAGGGAGGGAGGAGGGGAGAAGGAGAAGGAGAGAGGAAGAGAGAGGGAGAAGGAAAGAGGGAGGAAGAGGAAGAGGGAGGGAGAGGGAGGGACAGAGAGAGATTTTCCTGCTTGCTCTCCAAGGCCCTCTTTCTGGCCCAGCCCTAAAACCATTGCAGGACAAGGGTTAGCTGCAGGGTGGCTGAAACTGAGCCCACACTGGGTGTGGTACAAACCACCATAATAGATTATTCATTAATTGCACCGCTTGTGGCCTCAGGGAAAGAATGAAATAACCTGATTTGGTCTTTGAACGGGGATGGGTAGGTGCTGCCGTCTACCATTGTCCCTTTGAAAGTTTGTGCTTCCACATTCTAATATTTGAAGTTTTTTTTTTCTCTTAAAATGTGACTTGTGGGCACAGTGAGCCGCCCCCTAAGTGCCTGGTGGAGGGTCTGAACCATCACACTCATGTCACAGCCACAGCTAATAGAGCGATATTAGAACCACATGTTGCCCAGTCATTTCAAAACATGAAGCATCACTGTCAGTGAGAGTGAAGAGGCCGCCAGGCATGGTGGCTCATGCCTGTAATCCCAACACTTTGGGAAGTGGAGGCGAGAGGATTGCCTGAGCCCACGGTTCGAGACCAGCCTGGGCAACATGGCAAGACTTTATCTCTAACATAAACCAATAAAATTAGCCGGGCATGGTGGTGCATACCTGTAGTTCCAGCTGCTTGGAAGGCTGAGGGAAAGAATTGCCCGAGCCCAGCAAGTCGAGGCTGCGGTGGCAGTGAGTGTGCCACTGCCCTCAAGCCTGCAAAACAAAGTGAGACTCTGACTCAAAAAAAAAAAAAAAAGTGAAGAACACTCTATTTGAAGGTGGACTATAAAGACCAAGAAGTAACACAACATACACCTAATTGTGGGCGGGTCCCTCACTTCCACTCTAATCCTTGACCAACTACCATCCATCAGAATTTGACCCAATCCTGGCCTTGACCCCAAACCTGATCAGAAAGCTCCTTTCTAACTCATCCAGACTCCTTGCAGGGCCTCTGATTCACCTTGCGGGGCAGGATATCTGGCTGTGAAAGCCAAGGCCCATGTGGGGCAAGGCCACACTGCGGCCAACCCTGGCCCAGCCCTTTTCCGTGGAGCCTGCCTTCCTCAGCAGGAAGAAGAAACCACAAGGCTCAGCTACTTCTCCTCAGTGAGGGCTTTATCTACAACTCGTCTCTGTTCATCCGAGGCCAGGCCCTGGTTTGAACCTGTCAGCACAAGGTGTCTTTCTTCTTGCCTACTATAGGCCAGCGGCAGGGTCTGAAGTGACGCAGTAGGATCCAGGGAGCGAGGACCTCAAGGTCTCACCCCCACAGGATTGTTCTCTTCCCTCCTTCAAAGCAAAAATAGGCCTGGTCGGTCTCCACAGAAGTCGGCTGACCAACTGTCCTGGTTTGCCTGGGATTGTGGAGGAGTTCCAGGAATGTGGGACTTTTAGTGCTAAAACGGGGAAAGCCCAGGCAAACAGGGACATGTTGGTCACACCTCCAATCCACCACCACCACCACCACTGAGGTCTATGCCTAAAGGTTCTACTGTTAATCCCTAGTAGTCCTGACTCTGCCTGTGAAAGAAAAGGCTCTAGAACCCATTTCTTACAGAGCATCCACAGGGAAGTTCAAATCAAAACCACAAGGAGACACCACCTCCCACACCCATTAGGATGGCTACTATCAAGAAAACAGGCCAGGAACAGCAGCTCACATCTGTAATCCCAGCACTTTAGGAGGCTGACGCAGGAGGATCACTTGAGCCCATGAGCTGGACCCCAACCTAGGCAACAGAGCAAGACCTCATCTCCACAAAAAAAGAAAAATTAGCCAGACATGGTGGTGTGCACCTATAGTCCTGAACCAGAGAACAGAACATTTCAAAGCAGAAAAACCCAAGAAGGTTTGTAGAGAGAGGTAAATATGATTTCATTAAATCTTCAATCCTCATCCAGTATCAGCTGAGGGCTTATTCTGTGCCAAGCCCTGTGTCCAGGGCAGGGCTGGGGGTGGGGGGGTCAGAGATGAATAATGCAGTCACTGCTCTTCAGTGACACCTCTCAGGGAAATGGTCAAGAGCAGGAAGAGATGAGATGATATGCTATGACCTTGAGGCACTGCTAAAGCCTAGGGCGGTGGCTTGCAATTTTGATTGCACATAAGAATCACTTAAATCAGATGGCAGGGTGTGGAATCCAGATACCAGCATTGCTGTTTCAGCTTCCCAGGTGATACCAGGGCCCATGAGGAGCAAGGATAACAGAAACGGACAACGGATGTGACGCAGAGGTCCTCAAAGTGCAGTCCCCCCAGCCACAGTTTCACTAGGGAACTGGTTAGAGTTGCAAATCTTCAGGCCCCATCCCTACCGAATCAGGCACTCCGGTGGAAGAGCTCAGCACTCGTGTTTGAGAGTCACTGGTGTAATGGATGGGCCGTGTTGGCCACACCTGAACCCACTGACCAATCTTGGCATCACTAAAAGACATAACCAGACATGCACAGCTGATATGAAACAACAGGAAACACTACTTATGAAGCGGCCTTGCCCAAACACGGAACCCAACATAACCGAGCCTTTGAATGTAACTGAGCACACAGGGTATGGAGAAACATGTTCTACAACCACAGGGATGCAATTGGCAAAAGAACACAGAAATCCTACGTGTCACATTACCTGGTTTCTAACATTAACTCAGAATGGACCAAAGACCTAAACATAAGAGCTAAAGCTATAAAACCTTTAGAAGAAAGCAAAGGGAAAAATCTGTTTGACATTGGACTTGGCAATGATTTCTTGGATATGATACCAAAGTATCAGGCAACCAAAGGAAAAAATAGACAAACTGGGCTCATGGAAATTAAAAGCTTTTGTGCATTATAAGGATAAACAGAGTGAAAAGGCAACATATGGACTAGGAGAAAATACTTGCAAGCATAGTTGATAAGGTGTTAACATTGAGAATGTATAAAGAACTCCTACAACTCAACAATAAACAAGTAATCAATCCAATTTGGAAATGGGCAAAGGATTTGAATACATTTTTTTTTTTCCAAAGAAAGTAAGAGTGGGCTTATTGCCAATAAGCATATGAAAATATGCTCAACATCACTAATCATTATGGAAGTGCAAATCAAAACCACAAGGAGATACCCACCTCACATCCATTAGGACAGCTACTATCAAGAAAACAGACCAGGAGCAGTGGCTCATGCCTGTAATCCCAGCACTTTGGTAGGCTGTGGCAGGAGGAGTGCTTGAGCCCAGGAGTTCAACACCAGCCTAGGCAACATAGCGAAAACCTGTCTCTACAAAAAATAAAGATTGAGCCGGGTGTGGTGGTTCATGTCTGTAATCCCAGCTACTCGGGAGGGTGAGGCGGAAGGATCACCTGAGTCCAGCAGGTCAAGGCTGTGCTAAGCCGGGATCATGTTACTGTACTCTAACCTGGCGATAGAGTGAGACTCCGACTCAAAAAAAGAAAGAAAATAGAAAATGACAAGTGTTTTCAAGGATACGAAAAAAACGGAACATTTATGTACAGTTGGTAGGTATGTAAAATGGTACAGCTGCTGTGAAAAGCAGTATGATGGTTTCTCAAAAATGTGAAAATGAAACTACCATATGATCCAGCAATTCCGATTCTGGGTATATACCCTGAAGAACGGAAAGCAGAGTTTCAAAGAGATATTTGTACACCCATGTGCATAGCAGCATCATTCACAACAGCTAAAATGTGGAATCATCCCAAGTGTCTATCAACAGATGAACAGATAAGCAAAATGTTATATCCATACCATGGGATATTATTCAACCTTGAGAAGGTAGAACACTTTGACACATGCTACAACATAGAAGAACCCTGAGGACATTATGCCAAGTGAAAGTAGTCAGTCACAAAAAGAAAACTACCTTATGAGTCCACTTATATGAGTTATTTAGAGTAGTCAAAATCATAGGATGATTTCCAGGGGCTGGGAGGAGAGAGAATGGGAGTCATTGTTTAATGGATACAGAGTTTCAGTTTTGCAAGATGAAAAGAGTTCTGGAGATGGATGGTGGTGATGGTTGTACAATATCATGAATGTCCTTAATACTTCTGAACTGTATGTTTAAAAATGGTTAAGATATAGATGGATGTAGAGTCTATAATACTGAGTGATCTTTCACAGAAGCAAAGAACTGAGTATCACATGTTCTCACTCATAAGTGGACCTTAAACACCTGTCGTAATACTGTAAGAAAGAGATTGACCGTAGCAGGAAACTGGGGGGGGGGGGGTGGGGAGACAGGGAGGTGGGACTGGCAGTAGTGGGAATCTATCTGGGGAAGGGTGGGCACACTTCATCAACAAGGGTACCTGCATAATGAATATTTGTATACCTAATCCTGAATTGTACCGCACAATATTAAAATAAAAAATTTAAAAGTTAAAAAAAAGTGGTTAGGATGGCAAATATTATGTTCTGTGTATTTTACCATAATAAATTTTTTTTAAAGATCTTGTTTCTTCAACAGACAAGAAAAAAAGGGATTATTATAGTTCAGAAGAGACTTAAAAAGATAAGAGACACAGCAAGGGCCAGGTGTAGTGGCTCCAGCCTATAATTCCAGCACTTTGGGAGGCCGAGACGAGAGGATTGCCTAGGCCCATGGGTTCGAGACCAGCCCAGGCAACATGGTGAGACTTCTTCTCTACAATAAATCAAAAAAAGAGCCGGGTGTGGTAGTGTGTGCCTGTAGTTCCGGCTACTTGGAAGGCTGAGGCAGAAGGAGCCCAGCAGTTTCAGGCTGCAGTGGCCGGGAGTGTGCCACTGCACTCCAGCCTGGGCAACAGAGTGAGACTCCAACTCAAAAAAAAAAAAAAAAAAATAGAGAGATACAGCAAGGAGTGCAATGTGTAGACTTGCATGGATCTGAATTCAGACAACCCAACTGCAAAAAGACATCATGAACTTGTCAGGGAAAGTTGGAGGGACACCTGATGATTATGAAAGAATTGTCTTTAGGTGTGACAGCAATATAGTGATAATGTTAAATAAAGCAATCTTTTTTTTTTTTTGGAGTTGGAGTCTTACTCTGTCGCTTAAGCTGGAGGGTAGTGTCACGCTCATGGCCACTGGTGATTCTTCCGCTCAGCCTTCCAAGTAGCTGGAACTACAGGCGTGTGCCACCACACCCAGCTAATTTTTTAACGTATGGTAGAAATGAGGTCTCGTCAAGTTGCTCAGGCTGGTCTTGAACCCCTGGGCTCAGGCAATCCTCTCGTCTCTGCTTCCCAAAGTGCTGGGATTACAGGCGTGAGCCACCGTGCCCGGCCTAAATAAAACTATCTTTTAGTGACACATGCTTAATATTCACAGATGGAATGATATAATGGCTGGGATTTACTTTATTTTATATTTTTGAGTCAGGGTCTCACTCTGTCACCCTGGCTGAAGTGTAGTGGCACGATCACGGCTCAGCACAGCCTCGACCTCCCGGGCTCAGACGATCCTTGGAGTGACGACTGGTGCTTACTTAGTGCTCAACAAACACCTGCTGGTAAGACTGTTGTCCCAATGTTCACAGGACACGAATGAGGTGATTTAGTGCATGGCAGGTACGTGCTGGGGACCCAACATTTTGGGAATCTGAGTAAAAATTCCAAACCGGCTGTGGGTAGTGGCTTACACCAGCACTTTGGGAGGCTGAGGTGGGAAGATTGCTTGAGCCCAGGAGTTCAAGACCAGTCTGGGCAACACAGAGAGATTCTATCTCTATAAAAAAATTTGGCCGGGTCTGGTGACTTAGCCTGTCATCCCAGCACTTTGGGAGGCCGAGGCAAGTGGATTGCCCGAGCCCGCAAGTTCGAGACCAGCCCGGGCAACTTGGCAAGACCTCGTCTCTTCAATAAATCAAAACCTAGTCAGGTGTAGTAGCACATACCTCTACTTCCAGCTACTTAGAAGGCTGAGGCAGAAGGATCTCTGGTGCCCAGCAGGTCGATGCTGGCGTGGCCATGAGCATGCCACTGCACTCTAGCCTGGGTGATGGAGTGAGACTCCAACTCAAAAACAAAAACAAACAAAAATTTAAAAATTAGCTTGACATGGTGGCATATGCCTGTAGACCCAGCCACTCAAGAGGATCACCTGAGGCCAGGAGGTCAAGGCTGTGGTGAGCTGTGATCATGCCACTATCCTCCAGCCTGGACGACAGAGTGAGACTCCAGCCCCCTCCCCCCAAAATAAGGCCGGGCATGGTGGCTCAGGCCTGTAATGCCAGCACTTTGGGAGGCTGAGGCGAGAGGATTGCTTGAGCCCAGGGGTTCGAGACCATCCTGGGCAACTTGGAGAGACCTTGTCTCCATAATAAATCAAAAAATTAGCCAGGCATGGTAGTGCACACCTGTAGTTCCAGCTATTAGGAAGGCTAAGATGGAAGGATCGCCTGAGTCCAGTAGGTGGAGGCTGCAGTGGCTGTGAGTGTGCCACTGCACTCCAGCCTGGTCAACAGAGGGAGACTCTGATTAAAAAAAAAAAAGTCCCAAACCAGAAAGTGCGCAGCAGCCCATTAGGCGCTGAGTAGCTCATGAGAGTTCCAACTCCCGGCGCTCACCATATTGACTTAGGAACAGACACACACATGAAGAGCTAACAAACAACCCTACTGGTCAAGAAGGATCCAAAAAGCTGTTATTTGTGCATTACTCTGGGCTGGGTTCTTGGGGTGGAAGCCAGCAGGCCTTGCCCCACCCTAGGGACTGAGGGGATTGGGAGCAGGTGAAGGGGTGGGGATAGGGGAAGCCCCTTTCGCTTCTCCACACCGCCCCCCCCAGCAAAGCCCAGACAGGAAACAGGATTGCAGCAGTCCAGGGACCCTATGCTGGGGCTCAAACATCACCCGTGTGGCAGAGGCAGCCTGCAGCCAGCAAATGACAACAGTCCTGTCCCCAGGTCTCCGCCACCCCCTCCTCCAACTCTCCAGTCCTTCTGGTCCAGTGCAGATGCCTCCCTGCAGGCCCACAGGAAATAGATTGAGTCAGAGAGCCAGCCAAGAAAAGGCCTCTTCCTCCTGATGAGATTAGGCCTGAGGGAGTGCCTTCTCCTGACACCTGATCTGACACTGCCCAGAGCCATGATCCTGGGGCTGGGTACCTCCTCAGATGGCTCATCCTCCTCCTGCCCTTCCTGCTCCTCAACCAGCCCTGTCCCCATGGCCCTCATCTGCTCTCTACCCCTCCCTCATTCACTGCGGAGGCCTGAGTAGCCTTCTCGCCTGGTGACTCAGTTTCTCTCCCATGCATCTCCCAGGCCTCCTATCCCAGCCAGCCCCCTCACCCCGCCCTGTCATTATTCTTAAGACCAGCTCCAGGTCCCGTCTGTCTCAGGATAAAGCCCTCTGCTGGACGTCCCCTCTGGCCCCCCAACCTCCTTCTCCTCGTCTCCACAAACCTATCTGTCTTCTGAGTCAGACTGGTCTGTCTGTTCTTCCCTCAAAGCACCATGGTTTCCCAGACATCCCAACTTCATTCATGCCCTCTGCCTAGAACCAAGCCAGCCCAGGTAAGTCGTTAGTTGGCACTTAGCTGGGCTTTTTGGAGGCCCTGTCCCCTCACCCCACCTTCCTGGGCCAGTTCCAATAGAACCACCACCGGGGAAGCTCCCCGACTCCCTGAACTGAGCAGTGTCCTCATCCTAGGAGGCTCCCACCCTGACATTTGGGGAAGTGGCCCAGGGCAGGGAAGGAATCTTGAACCCCTCTCGTCTCTGCACCTTGGCGTGTTCATCTGTAAAAGGGTACCTTACTGTCTTCTCACAGGATCTTAGAAGGATTAAATGAGATACATAAAGAACCTTGCACATATCTGGCATGAAGCAGAAGCTCAGCTGATGGATGCTCCCTTCTCTTCCTCCACCCACCCATCCTCCCATCCATAGGACTATCAGCCCCAAAAGGTCCTCCCCCCTGCTGTTCCCACCCACAGAGCTGCAGGTGCCCAGGAGAGACCGACTTGACTCCTGGCTTGAGCTTTGACTCACACCGCCAGCATTTCCTGAACCCCTTCTCTGGTGGCTGGGAGCCAGGTGGCTGGGCCTGTCACTTTCACAGCAGGTGTGCCGGTTAGGCTGAAGGATCCTGATTCTGACATCAATTTAGTCTGACCCTGGGCAAATCTCATCTCCTTTCCAGCTTTCTGTTTTTCCACCCATAAAATGGCAATGCCCCTGCCCTGCCCACCTGTTAGGCCGATCTGCTGGGGGCTCTGCAGCCCACACACGCCCGTGATGATGGTGGAGCTGTCCACCTGTCAGCTGCCCCGTCCTCGAAAGTCAGAGTCCCTTCCTGCCTGGACCTTCTCCAGCTACAGAAGAGAGTTTCTTCCTGTTTCTTCCCCCAAATCAAGCCCTGACCAAAACTCCATGCAGGTTTATTGCCCTACAATCTCCTTATCTGGGAGCTTCAAGCGACAAGGGTCACTGGGGACTTTCCAAGAAGCCTCCAGAAGGCTGAAAATCTAAAGGTTCCATTTCCTGTTCATTGTCTATTCCCCGGCACAGAGCTTCCGGACAGAGAAGGACACTGAGGCCCAGAAAGGGAGAGTGCCTCGCTTAGGGTCCCACAGTGAGCCGGAGCCACAGCTGAAGCCCTGCAACTCTGGTCCTGGGGTGGACGTCCTGCCAGGGGTACTGCATTCTATTGCCAGCGGGCCCCCAGCACAGACCCACAAATCAGCACTCACCCTGCCGGTTTCAGGGATCTGGGGTCCAGAGTAAGTTCAAGTGACATCATCAGGGCTCTGTGTGAGCCTGGCGCCACACTGAGCACTATGGGGGAGGGGCAAGGAGACCCAGCCAGGGTCCTTTGGACGGGAGCTCAGATGATGGAGGGAAGCCGGCAGGCAACCAGCAGGCTCAATTCCGGTGAACAGGGCTGAACCCAGAGCCCTAAGCTGCAGCCGGGAGATGGAGATCTGGGGAGTCAGGGAGGGCCTCCAAGAGGCTATGCTTGAGCTAAGCCTTGAAGGCTGAGTAGCACAAGCCCAGCACCAAAGGGAAGGGAAGGCATCCCAGGTGGAAGGCACCATGCTAGGCAAGGCCAGGCCATGCATGGTGCGCTGAAACGCAGCAAGGAGCTTGCAATGTGGGGGTGGGAAAATTTCACCTGGGAAATGCAGGGGAGCACCCAGGGCTGAGGTTGGGCAAGGGGCTGGTTGAGGGCTGAGGGGTTGGCACCTGAGACAGCCAGGCGGTGTCAAAACCTGTAACGGGGGCTGTGACATACATGGCCAGGGCTGAAACAGATTTAGCCCCTGCTATGAGGAGGTTAGGACATTTGGCCTGGAAAGAGATTTTCTTTCCTCAACTTTGGGCTCGTATCTAAGGAAAAAAAGCAAGTGGGTTTCTCACACCCAGGTCGGCTGGAGAGGCTGTGGAACACTCGAGGAGGAGGAAAAGGAGGAGGATCCTGAGGTCTTCCTCATTTGGACTCAGAAGGAAAAGAGTGTGGCTGCCTGTGACAAGAGTCCCTGGGTTCGACTTAGGGCCCTCCTGCTCCTGTAGAAGTGGGGCACCCAGGACCCCACTTCCTGCCCCACACACAGGAGGGGGATGGGAGATTCTTTGCTGCTCTGTCACCTGCTTATTTTCTTTTTTTTCTTTTTTTTTTTTGAGTTGGAGTCTCACTGTGTTGCTCAGACTGGAGTGCAGTGGCACGCTCCCAGCCACCACAGCCTCGACCTGCTGGGCTCCGGCGATCCTTCCGCCTCAGCCTTCCAAGTAGCCGGAACTACAGGCGCGCGCTACTACGCCTGGCTAATTTTTTTGATTTATTGTAGAGATGAGGTCTCGCCAAGTTGCCCAGGCGGGTCTCAAACCTGCGGGCTCAGGCAATCCACTCACCTCAGTCTCCCAAAGCGCGGGATTACGGACTGAGCCACCGAGCCCGGCTTACCTGCTTATTAACACGGAGATAAATACTGCAGCTCAGCCTTAAGGAGTTCCCCTGGGAGGGTCTGCTGCAGCAGGCGGGAGAGGAGGGTGGAGCACTCCTCCTCACTCCCAGACTCCCTGGGCTCCACCCAAATCAACTGTCAGGCTGGGCCTGCGGGCCAGGGAAGGCAGGAGGCCAGACCGATCCTGCTTCTCTGATTTCAAGTGCCAGCAGCCAGGGTTTAGAGGATGAAAAGAGCACAGGAGAGATGTCAGAATCCCTGTGGGAAGAGACACTCTTCCAGGACTGGCTGCTAGGGAAGGCAACGGCATCGTATTTACATGTTTGCCTGACGCTCCTCCACAGAGGAGGGTCTGCAAGCACCTGTCATCCAGAGGACTGGAAAAAAACAAACCTCCCCTAATGGCTGGGCCCCGCCCTAGAGTTTCTGACTCAGCAGGTGGGGTGGGGCCTGAGAATATGCATTTCTAGCAAGTCCCCAGGTGATTAGGAAGCAGTGGGTCCAGGGCAACTCTGAGAAGCCCTGCTACACCGACCGCTCCATCGACTCCTTACAACCACCTGGCGGGGAGAATTATCCCCATTTCACGGGTTAACCAAAGGCCTTCAGTGCAGAGTGGTGTCGTCCCTTTCCTGAGGTTACACGATTAGTAAGCAGTGGATTCCAAATGTACCACGAAGGCCCAACACTCCCTAACTTGGGGGGCGTGAGTGGGGCTGTTCTCCTAGGCTTTCTTTCTCTCAAACGTTCTTCTCAATATGTAAATTGCCTGCTCTAAAGCCAGCACTCAAGAACAGGCTGGTCTCGAATCCCCTGGCTCAGGCAATTCTCTCGTCTTGGCCTCCCAAAGTGCTGGGATTACAGGCTGAGTCACTGAGCCCAGCCCACTTTAATTTTTTAACTGAGATTTTTGTTCTGGTCAGGTGCGGTGGCTCAGCCTGTAATCCCAGGGGCCTGAATGGGACTGTGCTCCTAGGCTTTCTTTCTCTCAAAAGTTCTTCTCAATATGTAAATTGCCTGTTCTAAGACCAGCACTCAAGAACAGGGTGTCCTGATCCTCTTCCTCGTAACACCCCGCAGCCAAAACGAAACCCACTTGTTATGTCTTCTATCCACGACAGCCTTGCCATCTGAGCAGCAGGCACCCAGCACAGGTGGTTAAGATAAGGGCTTGAGGCTGAGCTCGGTGGCTCAGCCTGTAATCCCAGCACTTTGGAAGGCCAAGGCGAGTGGAATGCCTGAGTCCGCGGGTTCAAGATCTGCCTGGGCAACTTGACAAGACCTTGTCTCTACAATAAATCAAAAACTAGCCAGGCGTGGTAGCGTGCACCTGTAATTCCGGCTACTTGGAAGGCTGAGGTGGAAGGATCACGGGAGCCCAGCAGGTCAAGGCTGTGGTGGTCGGGAGCATGCCACTGCACTCCAATCTGGGTCACAGAGTGAGGCTCCAACTTAAAAAAAAAAAGAGATAAGGGCTTGAATCAGAGAGACCCCGTCTCAGCACCCCATCGGCACCCACCTCTTGTTGGGTTGCCATGAGATGGGACAAGCAGCTTAATGGAGCATTCAACCCTGGCACATGGCAAGTTCTTGATAAATGGCAGCACCAGTGAGTCCAGACCAGCACCAGAAAAGGATGTGAATACTATTTTTTAAACTGAGAGACAGAGTCTCAGCTCTGTCCCCAGATTGGAGTGCAGCAGCTCAAATATTATAGTTCACTACAGTCTTGACCTCCTGGGCTCAGGCAATCTTCCTGCCTCAGCCTCCCGAGTAGCTGGGACTATAGGTGTGTGCCACCATGCCTGACTAATTTTTTAATTTTTTGTAGACATGGGTCTTGCTATGTTGCCCAGGCTGGTCTCAAACACCAGGTCTCAAGTGATCCTTCCACCTTGGCCTCCCAAATTGCTGGGATTATAGGCACAAGCCACGGTACCTAAGTATCTTTACTAAACCGCTCTGTGCCTCAATTTCCTCAGCTGTATACTGGGTCCATAACAGAACCTACTTTACAGGGGAGTTGCTTATTCATTTAAAACTCCTCAGAGCTGTGCCTGGCATGGGCGCGGCTAGGCATTAGTCTCCTATATGATCCTATTTTGCCAAGTTTGATATTTTAGCACTGAACACATTCCATTCACTGACACATGTCAGCAAAAACATTAAACAATAGAGTAGTCTGTTGTGAAGACAAAATGTAAAAATCATGGTGGTGATGGCTGTACAACAAGGTGAACACACTTCATGCCACAGAGCTGTATACTTAAAGATGGCTAATATATTACATTTTGCTATGCATATATTACCATAATAAAAAAAATAAAGAAGCCAAGCACCTAGGTGTCACGGCACCACCTTCCTGTGCTCCACGGTGGCTGCATCTCTGCTTCCTCTGGTTTCCTGATGCTCCTACCCCTTTCAGTCCTCTGTGCTCCTTGACCTTAGAGTTGGTCCCTGACTTCAGAGGCAGGGAGTGGGGTGGGGGGGGTGCAGGCTGGCCCTCCACTGCTTGTCCTTTCACTCCTGGCCACTCAGGGCCTCTCTCCAGGGTTTCAGTAGAGAGGTCCTATGGGGTGAGGTGGCCTTACCCCTTCCCTGGGCGCCGAGCACCTCCTTACCTTAAAATGTGAACAACCTTCTCCCAGGGCCCTGGCAGAGGCATGGCTCTTCCTACTGATGTCCCTCCTTGGGATGAAGACAGGTCCCCTGAGGAACTGGGGTTCTCCTAACCAGCCTCCCACTGGGCTTCAGCTAGGTGCCCTACTCTGTGCAGGGAGGACACACAGATATTCTGGGGCCAGTGGCCTGGTTCCAGTCAGCTCTTCCTCCATTCTCTGTGTTACACTGCACAAGTCAGTGTCCTTCTCTGGGCCCCAGTGTCCCAACCCACAAAATGGGCATGGGCATCCCTGACTGTCACCCTCCTGAGGCTCCTGAGGGAGAAGGGAGACAGATGTACCTTGTTTATTTATTACATGACACGATCATATCGAGAGGCCGCAGGGCAGTGGCCACCCACACAGTCAGGAAGCCACCTCCTGGGCTCAGACATCAGCCCCACCACACACCATCCTGGGTACTTTGGGTAGCTTAGTTAGCCCAACTGGGTCTCAGCTTTTCTCATCTGTAAAATGGGATGATAACAGTAAATGAACTACTATCTGCACGCAGAACCCTGCCTGGCACTTGGTAAACTCAAGAGAAGTATCTGTTAAATAAGTAAATTCAAAATAAGTAAATCATGGCAACTTTTATTGAGAACTCACTGTCAGCTAGGCACTGTCCTAACCTATTCGCCTGAATTATTATTATTATTAGTAGTAGTCATCGTGGTAGTAGTATTTTGAGTTGGAGTCTCACTCTGTCACCCAGGCTGGAGTGCAGTGGCACACTCACAGCCACCACAGCCTCGACCTACTGGGCTTCGGTGACCGATCCGCCTCAGCCTTCCAAGTAGCCATACTACAGGCATGCGCTACCACCCCTGGCCAATTTTTTGATTTATTGTAGAGACGAGGTCTCACCATGTTGACCAGGCTGGTCTCGAACCCATGGGCTCAGGCAATCCACTCGCCTCAGCCTCCTAAAATGCTGAGATTACAGGCTTGAGCCACTGCGCCCAGCCTATTTGCCTGAATTAATGGACTAAAATGAACATTTAGCACACACCAATATAGGTTTTGAACAGGGCCTACAGGTTAAACTAAAAGCGCAAAGTGCCCACATTCCTTTATTTCTCCTCAAAGCAGCCATACCTAAAGATTTAAACATTCAGGGGAGGGGTGGTAGTGGGGGGTCCTCTGTGCTGGAAGGCACCAAAACCCTCTCAAAACTGGATGAAAACAGAGACAGTCGGTGCCCCTCCTCCACCCATGAGTGCTGACACGGCATCTAAGCCTCTAATTCTCATCTAATCTAATTTTGAGCCAGACCCACTAACTCTCTGTCTCAAATGATCTTATTAGATCTGGGGGTAAGAAACAAATACCATATCCCAGAATTCCACCCTTCTTTCCACACCATTCCATCTGAGTAGTCTGAGGGCTTGGGCTTAGACAATTCTAGTGACGGAGAACGCACCTCTTGTGGGGGCAGAAGAGCTCAACCGCTGGACTTCCTCCCTTTTACCAAGTGGAAATCTACAATTTCCCCACAGCCCCATCGCTGTCCCTGGAACACCACCGGCCACATCTATTGCTTCTGCCCCATAAACACCTTTCAGAGATCCGAGGCCTCTTTTTGAACCTCAAGTGACTCAGTTTCCCATCTGCTTCCCATTTTGGTTGCCCAGATGCTCCAAGCTGTCCCCAGCTCCCACTCACTTTGGAGTCCAGACCATACTCAAACCCTCCAGACGCGGGTTGAGAACCACTCAGAGTAGGTCCGCAAAAGGATCCTAGACCTCACATCTCGGAATAGCAGCACTAGTCAGACCCCAAGAGGATCCTGGCATGCAAAGGGGGAAACCGAGTCAGCATGCCTGGGGCCACCCACACAGAGCAGAACCAGGAACAGGATCCGAGTCTCCTACCTCCCAGCCCAAAAGAGTCCTCTAAGACATAGAACAAAGTTTCCTTTCATCCTGTGCCTGGATATGGTACCAAATATTTTGTTCCTTATCTGTTGCTGTAAGTAATATTGGAAACTCACTTGTGGAGGGACAAATTCCAAAGATGGCTGGGGGAGAAAGGTCTTGCAACTGTGAGGTCGGGGGTCATTCACCCTACCCAGACTCTCGGGCTCAAACCTTTGAAAGGTGAGCTGTGTTTCTCCAGAGAGTGGTTTAGGCTGGGAATGACCGGCTCCTTGGAGCCAGGAGAGCAGACAGACCCTAGATCTTTTCTGCCAGAAAGGCAAGCAGAACACCAGCAGCCCCCGCGGTGCAAGGGTAAACTGGAGTGCATCGTCTCAGCCCACATTTTCCAAGTCCCTCATTGGAGTCAGTCCCTGTGCTGGGGGTTGTCTGCCCTCTCCCTGGGAAACAGAAAATGGAGACATGGGCCAGGTGCAGTGGCTCACACCTGTAATTCCAGCACTTTAGGCGGTCAAGGTGGGAGGCCTGCTTGAGCCCAGGGCAACATAGTAAGACAGACAACCTCATCTCTACAAAAAAAAAAAAAAAATTAGCCAGGCATGGTGGCATGCGCCTATAGCCCCAGCTACTCAGGAGGCTGAGACAGAAGGATCACCTGAGACCAGGAGCTTGAGGCTGCTGTGAGCTGTGATCAGGTGACAGCGTGAGACCCTGACTCAAAAAAAAAGAAGAAAGAAAGAAAATGGAGAAATCGTCCCCCTGGAACAATGCTTGATCACAAACATGGTGGCATGTTAGAGGTGGCAGCAGCATGGAAAAGACCAGGAGATTAGAGCAGTGGGCTCTAAACACTTTTGACCATTCACTCCTTTCCAAAAGGAAAAAAGTTGAGCCCCCCCCTCCCAGTACCATCAGAGTCTTGAAGACAAAGCCTATACTCGGGACAAGATTCATCATTAATCAGACCGACCGTAAATCTATATTTCAAATAGTGTCCCCCCCCCCAAAAAAAAAACCTTGGGCTGACTTTCTACCAGACTTGATGAGCTCATCATTGTTTTTGTCCTTGGTGTTGAAGATGATGAAGCGATTGTGCTGGAAACCCCCGTGTTAATTCTGTCATTTTCTTGTCCACATGTACTGGCATTATGAGGATCACAAACAACCCACAGGTTTTCACAGGAATCTTTTAAAACTACTTGTCCATTTCGTAAAGATTAGTTTAGTTTAAAGTGGTAGATATCTGTAAATCCATTCAACATTTAATGAGTCTGGATCAACCCAGATTAATTGATCCTAATTAATGAGAATAAAGTTATGGGTTAATTAATCAGAATAACCTGCTGAAAGCAGACCAATGAATAGGGGAGTCATCATCACCCCTTTCTCGGAGGGTTTCCTCTTGTCTACCGAGACTTCTGGGCCATACGAGACACAGGCCGCCTGCAACCCATGTAGGGAGGGTGTCAGTGTGTCTCCTTTGGCAAATGTGACCGGAGCTGAATTCTTTTCTTGTTTCAATATTTTTCCCGCACCCCAACAGACATCTTGCATAGCTCACTTTGGAGGCCGTTGGAACAGAAGATGAAGAGATTCAGAGGGAACATTCTAGCTCAAGGGACAGCAGAGATATCTGGTCTACCTCTCAACCCCGAAAAGGGATGTCATTTGCCCAAGGTCACCTTGCGGGTCAGTGACAAATCCCAGAGAGAACGCAAACTTCTAGTTCTTTCTTTTTTTTCTTTTTTCTTTTGAATCATAGTCCCATTCTGTCACCCAGGCTTGGAGTGCAGTGGTGCGCTCACAACTACCACAGCCTCGGCCTGCTGGGTTCAGGTGATCCTTCTGCCTCAGCCTCCCATGTAGCTGGAACTATAGGCAGGTACCACCATTCCCTGCTAATTTTTAAAATTTTATTGTAGAGATGAGGTCTCACCAAGTTGCCTAGGTTGGTCCTTTGCCTTCCAAAGTGCTGGGATTACAAGTGTGAGTCACCACAGCCAGCCACCTCTAGTTCTTGATGCTAAAACAGGCTGCCCCTCATGAAATGGCCCCAGTCTAACCCCTTACTAGTCCTTTTACTGGACTGTAGACAGGTCCCTGTACCTCTGACTTTGCTTCACTCTGAAGCCTCAGTATCCTTATCTGTGAAATGGAACTAATCAAACCCAGCTCTTGGGCTGCTGGGTGCCCCTAAGGTCCTGCTGACATCAGTGGGCTGGGAAGTAACCCTTCCTTGCAGCCTGGAAGGTCCTGCTTGGGGGGTTGAGGTCTGAGGTGCTATTAGAATCCAAGGATTCTGTCTCCACCTGCCAACCACAGGACCCTAAAGGACTCGGCACCCTGCTGCCCATCACCGCACTAGCCTGGCAGTGGACAGCTGCAGTCGTGGGTCTTGGGCCTTAGGAGGCAACGGTCTGCAATCCTGCTCTGGTCTCTAAGGCTCCCCATCTTCCAGTTTCTTTTGCTTCCTCCATGCTGTCCTAATCTCCGATCCCACCTGAGCTGAGGCCCTACCTGGGCTACTGGGAGATGGCAGCATCCTCTATTCCAAAACTTTCAATAGCTTCTCAGTTGGCCACTCAAAGCCAGGATGTGGCCCAGGAGTATCCCCAAAAGGGGGGAAAGAGAAGCAGCGGGGGTGGGAGTGGGGGAGCAGGAGGGAGGTGAGCAGACAATAAGGGGAAGCATTTTCTTTTTTTTTTTTTTTTTTGAGTTGGAGTCTCACTCTGTCGCCCAGACTGGAGTGCAGTGGCCGCTCCCGGCCACCGCAGCCTCGACCTGTTGGGCTCCGGCGATCCTTCCGCCTCAGCCTTCCAAGTAGCTGGAACTACAG